>JASAMV010005148.1:0-95398 GCA_030248065.1 Rhynchonema sp. JSB1_4
CGATCCCGCCCAACGACCCCTTCTTCCCGTCAACCAATGACGATGGCTCGCCGCGATGTATCGCATTCACACGATCGCTGATTGGTCAGATCAATCTAGGTACGATTGGGTTGCTGTACATAATCTGTGTGATGTTTCACACAATATCACGTGTCATGCGCAGGCTACCGTAACCAGCTGAATCAGATCACATCTTTCATCGATGGTTCAAACGTGTACGGCTCGACGTCGTGCGATGTCAATCGATTGCGACTCTATCAATCCGGTTTGGCAATCACCGGCTGATGTTTCAAAAATGGTGTGTTTGTCACACTTTCCTTGTCAATTCAGGCAAACTGAACTACACGACGGCACCATTGGGTGATCTATTGCCGCAGGGTAGTGGCAGCGGTGAGGGCGAGCTCGAATGCATGTCAACCAATCAGCGACGTCCGTGCTTCGTTGCCGGTGACATTCGATCCAATGAACATCCCGGTTGGTGTTCCTGTCTGTATCATGTTTCACTACACTTCACTTTGTCGCCACTCAACACAATGAAACATCAGGTCTGGCATCGTTCCACACCATCTTCCTGCGTCAGCACAACTCCATTGCGCACACATTAGCCGAACTGAACACTCACTGGACGGACGAACGTGTTTTCCAGGAGGTTTAGTAACACCATGATGTTTCACAACGCTATGTTTGTACACTCAGTGCCTGTGTGTGTGTTTGCAGGCGCGTCGCATCAACACAGCCACAATGCAGCACATCGCATTCAATGAGTGGCTGCCCAAAGTGATTGGCAATCAGCTCATGTCCGATCACGACCTGTCACCACGACGCACTGGCTACTACAATGGTCGGTGCACTGGCAGCACATAGTGTGAAACATCAGATTGTTTAGGGTGCAATCGTTCTGTCAGCAAGGTTGATTCCAAATGACCAACAGGCTACAACCCGTACTGCGATGCAACGTTGGCCAACGAGTTTGCGGCAGCGGCATTCCGTTTTGGACACACGCTGATCCGGGAGGACTTGCCCATGTTCGGTCCACAGCTGAATGCCACCGGAACGTTGGAGGTCGGTCGTTTTTGATTGTGTCCGTCTGAAACGAAACTGTCTTGGAACAGAACATGAATAGTAATAAAAGGGTGGAACATCGTTTTGGTTTGCGAATCAAACTCGGTTTGAAGCGTGTGTTATGTGTTAGTAATTAAATTTAGACAACATGTACCTGTACACCATACGCTTCCATGTTTATCTACACGGCAAAGTCGTCCGTTTACAGTTCAAATCATCGTTCTTCAACCCCGACAAAGTCTACGAATCGCTCGATCAACTGATTCGAGGTCTGGTCATGGAACCATCAGAATCATTTGACGCAAAAATGTCGTCGGTCGGTGTTTACAACTTTATGTAAAATTATCATTTCAACGAAAAAAATGCTCGTTTTCTCCATCGCTACAGTCGGTGCGCAATCACTTGTTCGAGATGCCGAATGTGCCCAAGTCTGGTCTCGATCTAGCAGCCCTGAACGTGCAACGGGGTCGCGACCATGGCATACCGGGATACAATCGGTACCGCGAATGGTGTGGTCTGGGAAGAGCGGCCAGTTTCGAGGTCTACCACGTCTTTTCCACGACAAAACTGTAAAATTTGAAACATCAGAAGAAACATGCTAAAAACTGCAGGATCTGTCGTCAACCACCAACAAAGCAGAGATACAGGCCATCCAGCGTGTCTACAAGTCAGTCTGCTTGATGTTTCACACCAGCATTGTTCAGCGTCAGATAGTCGATCATTCCAACAAACTGATGTTTCATCCACCATATTCATGCGCAGACACGTCGACGACATCGACCTGTTCCCGGGTCTGATGTCGGAACGACCGCGGATCGGTGCACTGGTCGGGCCGACAACGGCCTGTATTCTCGTCGAACAATTCAAACGATTGAAGAATTGCGATCGATTCTACTACGAAAATGATCTGGCCGAAACGCGATTCACATCAGGTTGGGTTGCTTTGAGATTCTCACGTTTTTGTGTTATTATTGAGCGGCGTGTCCATCCAAGTCGAATCGTGGTAACCTCATTCTGGGTTCGCAACGTTGTATACTTGAATGCAGCATCTCTCTACCTATCCATGATATTGACCGGAAACGACGTTTATTTTATCCGATCATCAGCGCAACTCGACCAAATCCGCCAGTTGAGTTTGGCCAAAGTGCTGTGCACGAACGAACGAACAACCAACAACGCGTTGGCCGAGAAGATACAGCCGGACGCGTTCCAGTTGCCGAATGACAACGAGTCGGTGACCTAATTTTAAGTTTCTTTTTTAATTGTTTTCATGGCCATTTTTTCGATTTCAGCAACTCTCCGGTGACCTGTGACGCGCTGCCCGACATGGACCTGACGAAATGGACCGAATTCAGTATGAAAATTATACACTCATTTCTATCAAATACGTAATCAGCAGTGAGTAATAATTTGTTCATCCCATCGCAGCCCAGTGCAAGCTGCTCGATAAGGGAGCAACAGTTGAGTCCGGCACTTATACCGTAATCCCACTTGGTCGAACCTCATTGTTGAGTCCGTGTGTGGCGTGCACCTGCACTACCGAAGGGGTATGTTGCCTTCAACATCTTGTTTCTGTTTTCTTTCAACACACCGTCTCATTACTTTAGCCGACTTGCCACAACCTGCGTGTGACCAGCTGCGAACAGCTGTTGAACACGTTCGCGTTGGATCGAATTGAACAGGTTCAGTATGCAGTGAATGACATTGAATGACAATCTTGATCACCCGATTAAAGTTTAATTTATGTTCAAAACCGTGATTTCAGGACACCGTGTGCTACATCCAGTGTTCGCGTCAGATTCACGAACGAAAACGTGGAGAACTGTGAATTTGAATGATTATCGCTTTTCATTCACCCCTTATGCACATTATACTGCATACCGTAATCCAAAATCGGATCACATTTTGTGGTTCTCAGTCTTTTGTCGTTTTTCTGTAATGGTTCACCTCACGCGATAAAGGCGGGCATCAAACACATCGCACAATAAAACGCACACGACCACAACCCCCTTTTTGCTGTGTTCATTGCACGCCAGAAAAGTTTATTTGAACTGACGATTGGAAATGTAAACTGAGTTTGTCATGAGACATGGTGGTGAATAACAGCACGTCAGAGCATAGGTACTTATGTGATGAACAACTCATGATGACTGCATACGATGCACACGATACGGTGACAAAGGTTGTCAATAAGACTCAGACTCCAGCATCAATGATGGAATTCATGTTAAAAAATTGAAGACCGCTCTTTCCGTCCAAAAACAGCAATTGAGCCAAACCCGACTGTGTGTACGAAAGCAGGGCCACGCACAAGCACAACAGACCGGGCGAAAAATACTTTTGAATCTTAAGAACAACTCATGTCTGCTGTTTGTAACGTCTACACGGTGCCAAACACCCAACCAGGGTTCAGTGCAGTGACAGTGACACATCGTCGTTATCAAGGCAAGTCACTCAAATCAATGACAACGACATTGTGTCAAACGGCAGACGAATGACTACGGTGCGTGTAGCTGTCACTCTGTTGCAATGGCTGGTACGCGTTGCCGTTGTTCTGCTGTTGTGCACGCTGTCGTGCCTGTGCGTCTGCGGCACTTTCCTCTGGCTCCGAAACCAGCATCACCGGAATCTTGTGCTCCGTTGTCGTTGTGTCATCATCGTCGCTCTCCTGAAATTCGGTGTTCATTTATATAATACACGGCGCGAAACATCAATATACACGGGCAAGAACCAAGGTTGCGTACATGGTCAAATTCCCAAAATGACATCCAAATGCTAAAGTTATTTCCCTTGTGCCACCTTGATGAATCAGGACTTACAACAGATTCCACAAGACCACTCCAGCCGTTTTGGATGTAAATTTGACGATTTGATTGGGGTAGCGAATAAGAAAACATAGCGCCCAAAATGAAATGCATGCTCTGCCTAATGTTTCACGATACCATTCACTCACTCTGACGTGCGCCACCCACTCGCAACAAACTTAGGACTTGCCGTTTTTCACCTGAAAAAAGGCTCCGGTAACACGGCAAATGCATAAGGAGCTAGATCTGGCCATTGAGCAAAAGATGATCAGATGCATTATGTCAGGTGTTGGTCAAAGTCAGCAGGACACATTTACAAACCTTCTCATCAGCTGGTTGCACAACCTCAGTGGTGGTCGTGGACGCGGCACCAACATTGTCACCTTTGAGACTCAGGGTCAATTGGGCACGCATCGAATTGCCGAGACTTTTCTGCAAGCACAATTGCGCGGCTGCACCACTCACCTGACATAAAGCTGGGGCACCCGAAAATAAGATGTAAAGAAAGTGCGGGTTGAACAATGCGCAAGCTCTGGGATTGGCTGCCCAGGTGTTGGGTACAACATTCGTGTCAGTGAACACAATGGGCTTTGACGGAATCAGCGTACCCGATATCTGTGCGTATGCAAGCAGCACAAGTACTATACACCACCGCCACCAGTAAGTATACGACGAGTGCATGGCAATATGAAATAAACCACTCGCATTTGCGCACTGCACACGGCGCGCAGATATATGGCCGAATGTGTGATGTTTCACAGCAACCGATTATCGTGTTTGTTTACTTTTCCTTTGCGCGCCTCAATCCGACTTCGATACAACAGTTCACCCATTGCAGCCACCAGGGCAACGATCATGCCACCGATCAGAATGTAGAATATGCCGGCCACTTTGCTGATGTCGAGACTTGCACTCGAACCGTCCTGTGTGCATGAACGGCATAAGTCATTTCGTCGGTTTGCAGGCCCGACTTTTTTCGGGAACGGGAATTCGGGTCTCACTGTCCTACTCCTGTGCACAAACATTCTCATTCCCAGGCTTAGCCTTTGCCCAACTCCGAGCCCGAACGGGGATTCCGTTGCACCTTGCATTTGCAAATGCCTTCATGTTTCGTTACACAAATCAATCAACACCAAAACGCACCGACGATGGCGGCAAACATGTGCCCTTGGCGTACCACCATTTGTTCTCTAATTTCTTCAGTTCGCCTCGTTCTTGCAGCTCGAGAATCGCCAGATTGAGCTCATTCCTGTGAAAAAAACAAGTCTGCATCATCTACACAATTTTCGATTTACATGCGTGCAGTCAAAGTGACACATCAGTGACCCACTTCATGTCGGATCCAAACGGTGTGGCAACGCCGTATCCGACCGAATTCAGCAAGTCGCCCACTTTCATCGTGTTGCACGGAAATCGCGTGTTCGAGTATTCGTTTGCTGTCGCCTCCAGCAGGAATGCGTACCTGCCCTGCAATTTCAGGCACAGAATTCGAGTGATTGGAGAGAAAATACACAAAAGTCCAGATTCGGCCGACCTTTGAGTTGCGCACTTTCTCGATGCCCTCGGCATAGCTCTCGACGAACACGCTGGGCACTTGCGATGACATGTACTGCCACATGCGTTGATAGGTTTGCACGGTGGAGTGCTGCAGCGCAGATATAATCCAACCATAAATATAATACGTTCGTTTAATTCCTCTTGTATAAGTTTCTCTGCACCAAAGTGAACTACAGTTTGGCCCACTAAAATGACGGTCATCTCCTTATCTGCTCTTAGTGAATATTCTTTGCGGCAAACGAGAAACTCGGAATCCGAGCGGAGGGCGGACTGAATCATGAAACATCAACTTCGATGCTCGGTAACAGACCTCGAAAAAGAAAGCCGTCGATCCTCCGCCCTGTATTCCATACTTGATCTTTGTCTGCTTCGCCAGGTCTTCCACCGTTTCGATACTTGTCTGCAAGAAAGAGTACACTCACAACAATTTTCTGTTTGATTGCATTACAGGAAACTGTTTCAGACCTGAAGTTTTTCGCTCGTCAAAAAAGCAGCCAGATTGGCCGTGTACGATGATATCATGATCATTGTGAAAAACCACCAGGCCGACGACGCTATGCGACCGGAGATTGACCTGTGATGTTTCATAAGAGTTCTGTTGATATGATTCTTCCTCCACAAGACATTCATTCAACACCAGCCCATATCGCACCTCGGCAGTATATCGGTTCCCTGTTGCATAAAGGCGGCCAACGTGAACCAGAGACAATTGTAGACCGAGAAATCATTGGTGATCATGAGACTGCCGTTGGCCATCTCCTCCACACGCCACTCGTACGGACTGAATCGTGACACCAGGAAGATCACAACCGATACCTGTGATGTTTCATTGTTGGTATCAAAATTGATTTGGAGGCTCGCATTTTCAGTGACAATGGGATTATTTATGGCCGTAAACTATGTACATAGATCTGACACAAGAAGTGTAAGTGGGGTTATGCAAGCAGGTTTCAGTTCAAAAATGTCTCTATGAAATAAGCAAACTATGTTTATTTGCTGTACAAACGAACCCCAACATAAGCGAAAATGATGTACATCCAAATCTCGGTAGACAACGGTTGCATGAACGAAAACACGCTGAAATATAATTAGACTTTAATGCAAAATGTCTCAAAAAGTGGACACCGAATAAATTCGGTTGCGCACCTGAACTCTTTCTTGTCCGGTTTTCTGATCATGATGCTGATGCCAGTGGTCATGAACGGCTTGCTGAAATCGACCACATTCTCACGCACGCGAGTGATCGTCAACGGAGCGACAGCGAAATCGGCCTCCTGTCAATCAAGGATCGGTCATCTTCTTGGTGGCGCCCTCATTCATTTATTACTATATTTGGCTTTGTGCCAAGCACTCAATGCAAGTCGATTTGTGGATTAACGCCAATGATGCCCAGATCCACTTGATTTGGTTTTTATTCTGAATGCAACAGCACGCCTAAAAACAGATCTGCTGATCCATCGCAAGCTGGCAAATGTGATTCTGGTTAATAACCGATGTATCCAACTGAAACATCACGCAGTCCCGTATGTACGTACCCCTCGCAGCACTTCGCCCAACATGCCGTTCCACGTGCCGTCTGCATTCACACCGCCGTATTTGCCGTCCTTCACAATTTGAATATCGTACTCAAACCCGATCTCCTGCGACAACAGACGCAACAAATCCACGCAGTAGCCTGCGTGGGCGTGTGAAACATCGATGGATTTTATTCTGTCGCATTCTATTGAAAATACAGAAAAAAGAATGCGCCACATGTGTACTGCATACCTTCAAAGCGATCATTGCCGGTCAGCCCGTGCTTGTCGGCGTCCGGTTTGACCATAATGAACGGACGGACAAACACGGTGGTCACGATGCGTTTGCGACCGAGACTCGTGCTCTGACCGAAATTGCGCTGTTCCTTCGAATGACTGCTGTTGGCGAACCCGGAGCCCTGCGTCCACTGGTGGGACTGCAAATTGTGAATGCGAACAACAGTTCAACATTTCCCTTCGATTGTGTTTGATTTGTCCCCAACCGTCTGAATGCTGAATTGCGACTTTTTGCTGTAGCCAAAATCGATCACGTCGACACGGTAGCCGATTCGAACGCCAAATTCGTTGAAACGAATCGGCCCAGTCAGCGCATCAAGCGAGGTCAGGCGGATCTGTGTGACATTGAGATCGGGTCTATATGTAAAAGGCGACCATGGTACCGATGATGATGTTGATGGGCCCGGCACTTAGCGCGCTATATACATACATACTTGTACCATATTCCTTACAAAATATTTTCATCTGTAGATAAACCAACAGATCAGCCACGTTTTGAACCACTGCTATATCGTTTGCTGCATACTTTGTGTGTGAACACGTTATTGCCAATGTGAATTTTCTGGCTTGTCAATTCAGGAAAAGTTTTGGATGGATTCTCATATAGACATGAGCGATCAATGCACACTGCATTACAGTATATCTAGCCAAGTGCCAGTTGATTAGGGTGGCGTCTATGTGGTTGACATTGACAGTCTTTTTAGGTGGGCTGTTGGTAAAGTTGACACCGCAAGCATCACGAAGGTTTCGTAATCACGTGGCCAAAAAAATCTAGGTGTTCCCTTCCCAAATCGATTTTGGACTTTTTGCGTTGACTATCGATATCGTTAAAAAATAGTCTATTCGATCTCAAACGAGGCGAATAACTCGGCGATTAGTTTTTAGCGCAACCAAAAGCCAAAAGCAACCAACCAACCTTCCTGAGCGCATCTGCCAGCATGATTCCGTACTGAAATGTTTGGAAGGGTCGATTCGGGTTGACGGGGTCCTCGGACGGGTTACAATACAGACCGTAGTGGTCGTAGTTGAGCATACGACCGGCTCTGAAATATATACAGTACATGTGAAGTTATTACATGATTGATTGATATCAATTTATTGATCCGCAAGTTGGCGAATATGTAGCTATGGGTGTGGCAGGATTACAATTTCCACAGGCATCAAGTATAGGTGAATCGCCTTTGCGTGAAAATAAAATATCGTTTCGGCATCTGTTCGTCAAGGCACATCGTCAAGCGCTGATGATTTGCGTTGACGACAAAACAATTAGCCGTTATGCTCACCTGAACACATTCTGAAACACACTGTCGTTGTAGGTCTTGAACACTTCCTCCAACGTTTTGATGGCCACTCGGACGGCGTCATACGCAAACGCTACTTCGGCCTGCAACAGCACAAACATACCACGATACTTTGGGGGGGGGGTTACCAGTGTTGACCAATGTGCACTCTCAGCTCACCGAAATCGAGTTTGCCGTTTGTTCGTGCTGCAGTCCCACTTGATACGATCCAGCCGCGGCGCCGTAACTCTGCCCGAAAGGGGACTCAATTTGATGACCGCCCGCGTGGTTCAATTGTTGCTGCAGGTGAATAAAAATTAAGAAGCACATAAGATTAAACAGTGAGATGCAGTTGTGCGCATTTGTATGACCGTTTTCAAAAATCGTGAAAGGCAATGCGTTCAAGTTTTTCGAGTCGAAAAATTCAACTACATCTCAACGTGTAAGTTACAGAGTAAGTGTACCTTGTAACTGCCGTAATCCTCGACAAATTGTTCGAAATAGTGTTTCTCGCGGTCGATAATTTGAAAGGTGGTGAAATTTAGATAACCAGTCTCGAAGTGCTTGATGGTCGTGGGAGATAGACCCTGCAATTCACAATTCGTCAGTCTCAAGGCTTGCCTTATGTTGCAGCCGCTTTGTAGCGAAACATCAGTAACCGATGCCTCTTGCCGCCACTGCAACTATGCAATATATTAATTCTGTACACAGGGTGGCCCACAATTTTACTCACATAGTCGGCAATGATGTAATGGAAGAGTTCGGGTTTGGGCAATTTGACGTGCAAGAGCGCTTCGACCAACGTTTCGTGTCTTCGCGTGCTGGACAGATCCACAATCACGTGCTGGCCACCGTTGCCGCTGCAAAAGTTAGATTTGTTGATGTATCACACATAGCGATTGGGTGCGATAGATTTTGAATTTTGGATACTTTCAGGATTCATTGACAATGTTCTAATCAGTGAGCAGCTTGAAGTGACATGTGCTGAGCTGTCCGAAATATCTGCTCAAACCAAATTGTGAACGCAGGTTTGGACTGAAGTTGACATCTCGTATTAAAATCACAAGAGAATTGAAATCCCGATCATTGCTCTGAAACGAAATAGTCCAACTTTGTCTCATTTGATCGAGTGCGATGCATTTGAAATATGAACGTCTCAATCTGCGAGTCGTCATCGGGCAATCGCACGAGGTCAACATGCGGCAAGGTCTGTTCGAACGTCGGCTTGTTCTTCGATTTCAACGTCACCCACGTAAAGATGCGTTGTAGATTGAGCGCCGCTGTAATTGTGACACACCCTGTATCAGAACCTTTCTCGGGTACAAAGACGCGTTCAGAATTGACAATATTTCGCCAATTTCTCGCCGTTCTGTTTTCCAGCAGTGTAAGCGGTGTTTCCTCACGAACTTTTACGCTGGTCGAAATCAAAGCTGGTACCCCATTATTTAATTATCTACACACTTGCTTATCTACAAAATAATGTCCCGATAGCAAACTTGCATCGGTGATTGGAGCCAATAATGCTCAGGGCAGGTAAAATACATGTTCCAACGCTCTTCGTTTCACTTGCCATAATCGATTATACTGCGGATAAGGCCAACTGACCGTCATGTCCGTCGTGCATGTAGATGAAATGTTTCCAGTTTTTGCGAAGTATGAAATCGGCCAGAATCTCGTCCGTCGGCGGGCGTACGGATGTGGTGAACGAACTGACGCCTTGCAGACTGTTCGATGGAATGTTCCAACTGCAACACAAACTACGTGATGTTTCACTGACATGATGCTTCACATACAGCTCGAACTCAATAGTGGTGTGTAAGACCTGGATTGATGCTTATGACAGTTTTAAACATGTGTGTCATACCTTGTATAAGGCATGTGCATGCGTTTTGCGACACTGTCGTACGCGTGCAGAGTGTCGGCATTGCCATCCGACAGCATCATGAAGAAACCGACACGCAGTTTGTCGCACACTGAAATATTAGGTACGGTAGGCTGCACCACTCCAAGTGTACATAGTTGTTCGGATCAGCTGGGTTTATTATTGCCCAACGGTTAGGTGTCTTTGTGGAACCAGAATCCAAATCCAACACAATGGCCGGCATGCATTCCAGTAAAGTGGAAAGCAGCTTCAAATAAGCGCCGACATCTAACGTAATGAAAACACTATCATGGCATATATGGCCGATCCGTGTCAACCAGTCTGCACATTTAGCCAACCTGAATTCCAAATGCCGTAACTATCATTCGACGGTGTCGTTATTGTCGTTGATATCATCTCCAGATGCACTGTGTTCGATTTCCTCTGATTCTGCGTGATGCGTGCGAAATCGAGCACTTCGCGTACCTCCTTTGGTGTGTTCTGATCGTAGAAAACGCCTGAATCAGGAAGACCGTCAAAATATTGTGTACTTTCCGGGCTGCATTTCGGAAACTTCTAATTTCACTTGCCTATCGGTATCGCGCGCGGGTAGGCACAGGCTGTGGTCACCAGGCAGCAGACAATTATCTGGCGAAGTTGAGTGCTTCGGAAAATCATTCTGAGCTGATGTTTCAAGGCAATAGCACTGAATCTGCAAATAGCAGTTGTGTGGGTCACATGCACTTGTTGCTGCAATCGCGAAATAAAAAAATGTACATGCGTAAGTCGACGGGTATAACGATTCTCACAAAGGAACCTCTGCGCTCATGAAGTGAACATACGGCGTCCAAGCCTACAATGTTGAACCACGTATGTCCAACAAGAACATTTTCAGCGACTTTCTGATGTTTGCGAAACGACTAGAAGCATGTAGGTACATGCGCATGCACCACACTGTGGTAGTACATAACGCTGATAGCACTTTTCACGGTCTTGCCGAATGATGTGAAGGGGCCTTGGGGTTTGCCTCCCTCATCACTTATTGGGCGCCACACATGCATCTTGCAATCACAACAGCACCATATTGTGTACCCATGAAGGGTGTCCGACCCCAAACATACCGCGTGCTGCGTATGGGCAAATGATTGAATTTTAGGACCGGCACTCTGTTTCGCTCCGGCCAGACGAATATGGCATTTGTACATAGTCCATCTGTCTACAATCCGGGACGAAATTCGCACCCTGATAGAAGAAGGGACCGTCTTGCATCTTGCACTTTATGACATTAGAGCAGCATCTCTATTTCTTGCTGTGCATTTCTTGTGCCACATTTCACATTACACCCCGAGCACAAGTCAAGCAAGAAAACGTGTCCATGTTTACTGTGGCGATGGGACGACATGTTACTCATGGTGCGGCTGTCGACTGAGGTTCTTTGGTCAAGTTACAGAATAAAGAATTCTATGCGTTTGTAGTTACGAGGTGCCGGTTTATCCACCAAATTTTGTAACAAGGACACACCCAAGAAGATCACGGGCTTTCGTACACATGCTGAGTTTCTTTCTCGCTTTCTGTGCGCCACACCAATTTACAAGCAACGACAACACTCATCTTTTCGTGTCCGTCCGCGTTTTGGGCGTTGTACTTCGTCGGACGCTGCAAACACAAAATGGGTGTTTCTGAGCGCACACACGCTGTAACAATGACAATAGATGTTGTTGTACGGTAATGATTACGGTAGCTCATCGGCGCTCGGCGTCAAGGTAGTTTCAGTGGCGCAGTCGAACTCTACTTCGCTCTGCCGCACGAGAAACACCGGGAGTTGCACATTTTGGAAATTTTGTTTGCGCTCCAAATGACCACTATAACATTATGATCTTTGCTTCTTAATTCCTTCTCTTTTTTACCCATTTTGTGACGCAAAACCACACATTACAGTCTCTCAAATTTCGTTTTGAGCTTCTTGTCTCTGTCTCACTGCACGCATTTTTGCAATTCATAAGTCTAAATTTTGACTTTTGGTTCGAACTTTCATTAAGCGTTATAGATACGACGTATACGGTGATCACGTATGGAATGCGCGCAAAGCTTTTTCGTTCTGAACCAAACGTAGTCGACTATGAAGTTCCTGATTGCGACGCGATGAAAATCGCAGCTGACAGTCAAAACCTGGCAACTCAACACACCAATCGTGCTGTAGAAGTTTCACCTGGAGACAGATACAAAAAAGCACAATGGTCCGCTTATCTTCCGCAGCGCATCAGCCGTGATCGGAGTGAACACGGAGCTTTTGGAGACCACCAACCGGGGAGGCTCCTAAAGTATCATCCAATGGGGGTAAAAACAGGCGAAACTGCCGAGCGCCCTGATCTTGTAAAGCAGCCCAAAAAAATCTTCATATTTTTGGGGCTCGCAATTCAAAAATTCTACTAAACTACTATTCCCGTTGCTATTCGTCTCACAATTTGATGCCATGTTGGATCGTGCTCAACCCGCACGAAGGAGCAACTTGTTAGTCACCACAGCACCAAACCACATAATACCTGTACAATCTGTGCCCAAAAACGCAGCGGGTCCGCGTTTGGGCGTCCAGGTGTACCAGTTTTCCTGCTTCATTTCGGAACGGGTACCACGGCATCGCCGAACGCACTGTACCAAAGAGCATGTATTGAGCTTGTGCACTGGCGGCGGTACTCGCAATGATCTCTTGTTTAACTGCGCAGTGCCAGTCCGTGACAATTCACCTGGGACCCACTAGCACTGACATGTTTGCGTCCATATATTTTTCATTTTTGTTCAAAACACGCGTTTGAAAACGACAAACGAGAATGGCGCAGAATCCACGTGCTCTTAGAAATAATGGAGGCATGGTACAATGGACAAAACTGTGGCACGGTGCAACAACAAAAATGAACAGGACACCTCAAGTTCACGTCATTTTATAATGGAAAATGGAGTGGCACTGGCACAAGCATACGCACAAACATGGTTGATATCAGATATGGTGAATCAAACTACGGTGTTACAACGGTATCCAACAGGTGTTGGCTCGGTGTCATAGGATTGCAGATCTTTCATTGTCAAATCAGGCACTTTGATTGTCAAATTTGTCACACCGTTCGGTTCGAGCTGTTGCTAAAATTGAAGGGAAACAGTTCTGCGCCCAGAAAGCTGAACGTAATAAAATGCTGTGAAGCATCACAAAGCCAGGCACAAGCCAACCTCAGGCGTCACACTGTCTGTATTCGAATCCGAGCGTGATTTCTTACTGCGTTCATCCTCGTCGACGCCGGCGTCCGGCTGTGGGTTGAGCAGCAGCTGAAACTCCTCCGCATTCATTTTCTCTTCGATTGCATTTAATCAGTCAATCATATCTACGCCAACCGAATGTCCATCGCGAGTCTCGCCCTTTGCCCGATATATCAATTCGCCCAACGCTGCAAACATTGACAACAACATGCCGCCAATGAGAATGTAGAAAATGCCAGCCACTTTGCTCAGATTCAACGACGAACTCGAACTGTCCTGAAACAGGTCCTTCGCTTTCACCTAAAACATCAGTCTCATTTTCAAACATCGGTTCGGTTCGGTCTTGACTTCGTTACGTGATTTTTTGGCACCAAGTCTCATTGGTGCTATTGTAACTTGTCGGGCAAGCAACTTTTCGCGCTGCTCAAATTTAGTGACGTCAATATATTTTGAAAGTCCCTTTTTGGAAAGGTCACGCGAGCAACGGGCAAGACCGAACCATATTGATTCCGAGTTCAACCACCGTCACCCACCGCCGTCGTCTTCTCACATTGTCCCCGATCGTACCACCACCGATTCTCCAACTTCTTCAGCTCGCCGCGCTCTTGCAGCTCCAATATGGCCAGGTTCAGACGTTGTCTGCAAACAGACACACTTGGATTGGTAGGTATACGTGCCAAGGTTAATGTAGTGCCGGTTTTACATACTTGAGGATTATGGGAAAATATCCCCAGGTTGAATTTTTATTGGTTTCGACTTTGTGGCAGATGTGTCAAGAATCTGATATGTACCGCGTGCGCGTCTGACAAGAGAGTGACCCAATCAAATACACTGTAAGTGTTGCAGCATTGAGCTTGATTTGCTTCGCCTGGTTTTCACAGTGCGCGGTGCACCAGGACATATTCGTCACAGTTTTGTCTTACACGCACGATAAAACAGGTTACCGTGCCGCCAAGCAAGCAAATCTAATTGCTAACACACACTGAATTTCCATCCGCAGTATGGTACTAATTTCCATTTTTGAAGCTGTGTTGTGTTTTGAAAATGGTGTCTCATGCGGCCACTGGTAATCAAAATGTTTCAATCACGATCCGAAACGAGGCCACGTGACATTCCATCAAGCAACATATACCTGTAGGGTGAGCCGAACGCAGTGGCAACGCCATATCCGACCGAATTCAGCAAATCACCCACTTTCATCGTGTCGCACGGTTTGCGTGTGTTCGCGTACTCATTTGCGGTCGCCTCCAACAGAAATGCGTACCGACCCTGAAAGTGCAGTTGCATGTAAGTTATTGGGTGAGCGATTCAATTGCAGTAAAATACAATTACCAACCATGCAAAATAGTAACCAAATACAGTGGGTATAGGTTCGGTGTCATGCAATGAGTCGCAACTATGTATGTCAGTACAAGAATGGTATACCTACTTTTGACTCCCTGACACGTTTGATGCCCTCATCGTAGCTGCTGGTGAACACGCTGGGCACTTGTGCTGACATAAACGACCACATGCGCTGGTAGGTCGGCACTGACGAAGACTGTGAACATAAATAACGGTTCATTGTTTTTAGCGTATTTGTAGCCTCATGATGGAGCAGTTAGATTTGGTCGGACACCACGGTATAAATGTGCTGTGCTGCTCTCCAACACAACGATATCAAAATTCCAGCGAACACTTTGCTTTGTCTTGCTTATCAACGGGACCGAAATCAAAGTGGCTGCAGTCGACCAAGTAGAGTTCTTAAGGTCTTCAGTCAGAAAACAGCCAACCGAAAAGAACGCCGCCGTCGATCCGCCGCCCTGAATGCCGTACTTGATCTTGCTCTGTTTGGCTAGTGCTTCCACCGAGTCGATGCCTGCCTGAAATATGACGATGTTTCACATAGCAATACATACACTGATTGGCTGATGCAACAACAGCAACCTGCCTGCAGTTTCTCACTGGTCAAAAACGCAGCTAAATTGGCGGTGTATGACGCGATCATGATCATGGTGAAGAACCACCAGGCCGATGACGCTATACGGCCGGACACGGACCTGAATCAATAGGGAGGGGGTTAATCTGAAAATATTTCCATTTCCATAAAAGTAATAATGCGTCACCGGGGCAGTATATCGGTTCCCTGTTGCATAAAGGCGGCCAGGGTGAACCAGAGACAATTGTAGATGGAAAAGTCATTTGTGATCATGAAACTGCCGTTAGAGAGCTCGTCCACACGCCACTCATAGGGACTGAATCGTGACACCAAAAAGATCACGAATGACACCTGGAATTAGCTGGCTGATGTTTCATTAAGTGAGTGTATGCCCAAAACGACTGAAACTCGTTAACCATAGAATAGTCAAGTTTTTGGTAACTGATGTATGTACTTACAGCCAAATGTGCGAGTATGATGTAGACCCAGATCTGCATGCTCAGTGGCTGCATAAACGAAAAGACGCTGAAAGAAAACACCCAATATAAAAAAATCTGTGCTTCTTGAAAAATATGAGTCAGATTTTCTAGCGCACCTGAAGTCTTGTTTGTCCGGTTTCTTAATCATGATGCTGATTCCGGTGGTGATGAACGGCTTGCTGAAGTCGACCACTCGCTCGCGCATTCTGCTGATCGTCAGTGGTGCGACGGCCATGTCTGCTTCCTGGAATGGATCTACAATAATCCAGGGTCTGGGTTACGGTAATGTATATGTTTCGGCAGTATACCCCTCGCAGCAGTTCGCCAATCATTCCATTCCAAGTGCCGTCCTGATTCACACCTCCGTACTTGCGATCACGCACCACATGGATTTCGTATTTGAAGCGCATTATCGTAGAGATCAAATCGATCAGGTCCACACAGTAGCCTAAGAAGCATTGAAACATTTAGAGGAACTGTGACTGGAACAAACACAATTTTGACAGCGACCAACCTTCGAACTGCATCTCGCCCGTTTCCGGATTATAGTACTTGAGCATGGTGAATGGCGCAACCTGGAGACAGAGACAAATCCCTGAGTCGTCAAGGAAACGAGGCGGCCCAAATTTCCGAACTCACCACTGTTTCATTTACACTATGAATAAACGTTTTAGGAAATTATTTAATGTGCTATCAAAGTTTCGGGAATTCAGCCGAACCCGATCGTTCTCTCACCAGAACAACGGTGATGCGCACAGTCACATCAATCGAGTCGTTGTACGCTGGCATGACGTTATCCTCGAGATGTGAAAACGTGAATCCTCTTTGGTCGTTCCAGTTCAGGGTCTGGAAAATGGCATTGACTTGGAGAAAAATGAACACCGACACGTCTATTCCTTTTATGAACAGGAAAAGATGAAGATGCAACTGACCTCCTCGGACGGAAACGACGTTTTCGGATGGTAGGTGTGATCGAAAACGACCACGTCGAAATTTTTCCGAACGCCGTGTTCGTCGAACTCGATGTTTCCCGTCAACGTGTAGGTTGCGTTTAGACGACTCTGAGACAGCATGGTTGGAATACGGTATGCGCTACAGTACCCTACCGTATACCACACGAACCTGTCGTATTTCATTGTTGAGCACGTCACCCAATGCGAAAGGTTGGAACTCCCGGTTTCGATCAGGCTCGTATTCAGACGGCACACAGTACAGACCGGACAGACCGTAGTTCATGAACTTGCCGCGATGGTACAGTGATTTAACCTGTGCTTAGCACGGTTGTATCACGGATATAATGAATTTACGAGCTAATTGTTTAGTAGTTTAGTCAAATTGCCGCCTCTGGTCGTCAACTCAAGCATCCATGAATGAGCGCGATAAATGTCTACAAACTTGGGATTAGGGCTAAGTTGACAATGAAAGCTGGCCTACATTTACCATCTTCAATCTTTACCGACGTCGCTTGGCTGCTACACTTCATCGTACCCAACAACACACTATTTGGCTATGGAGTCATCGTTGTTTTGACGTGCATAAATGGTTTGACGAAGAGTCGGGCATCGCTGATGGAAAGGACATGAATTGGGGTGACTAACATGTGTGCAATCTTACGCATTTCACTTATTGTTGTGAGATGTCACCGGCCAAGTAAAATTTTTGTTGCCAGCACTGAGACCGTGCAACTACTGTATATGGACATTCGCAATCGCGATTTGCCCAGCACTTGGTTAGTTGCAGTATTAACCACAGAATACTCTACTTTCAGAATACCTGTGAGCCGCCGCGTCTCATGACCTTGCCAATTGCGTTCGCGGACACTTGCAATGCATCGTGCAGTAATGCGGCCTCGATCTGTAAAAAAATTGAATGGCCGGTTATGGACTGAAGGGCATTCAGAAAAGGGAATACTAACCGAAACTTCGATTTGTTCCTCAAATTTTCGCTCATTCATGCCAACGTCGTCAATGACAAATTGCTGCTGCGGATTCATCCGTTCACTTTTGGCTACCTGACATTCAGCTCAATCGGTTACTGCTGAGGGGCTCCGCTCGATAATAAAATAAAAGAACATCAGCAAAATAAATCCAACAGATCAAAATGTTTGAACCTGAGCCCGATAATTCCTTTCAAAGTCGACGTAGTCCGTGTGCTGCCGGTGAATCAATTGAAAGGCGGTAAAATTGAGAAACAACATTCGCATCATTCCGAGGTCGTCCGGCGTCAGACCCTGATCATGCGATTTTTCTCTTTCATTGCATTTAAGACAAATTACTTGTAGTGAAACGAAATACAATTCAGAAGAGCACCAACGAAGTTTGCCATGACATAGTGAAAGCGCTGCGGCGACTGCAACGACACTTTCTGCAGTGCGTCGAGGAAACGCCGCTGTCGACGTCTGTTTGAAACATCGACAATTATGTGGAATTGTTCCCTGAAATATCAGGTATAAAACAAAGATCGTCCTCAAACAAGCGCCAAGCCAAATATGACCGACTGTGATGTGTTGTATCGTTTGCGATGAAAGTCATAGACGAAATCGGCAAACTGCAGCTCATTGGTGGGCAGTTGCACCATTTGGGTGCTTAGTTGGAATGAGTGCTCACTGAAACATCACCATTGTGCCTGTGTTGTGTGAAACAGGTACGTGTATGTGTAGCAGTTCGACAATCGTACTACTGACGACGACGTTGGGCGCGTGTGTGCACACGAGCTCTGAGAGGCCACACAGCACCGACGAGGCACATCAATGAGTGAAGACATGACGAAACGAGAAACTGCATTCAATATCTGCCCAATGTGGACTTTTTAACAACAAAGCAGCGTGCAAACCACCTGTAATTGAAAGCGGCGAATCCAGCGGTGATCTCAGCCAAATGTTCGTAGACCCTCTGCAGTTGCACCACCGCATCGCCCCCATCGTGCACGTACGTTATTGACGTCCAATTCTTCTTCAAGATCCATTCTGCCAACAAGCGATCGATCGGCGGACGCACGCTCACTGAATAGTGGCTGAAATCGTCGCCTCAACATTATTCATAGCATATTGACATGTTGCGCCCCAGGCTTACACCACCCAGCCCCAAATACAAACCCAGCAAGGTCACCCACTCCTCGTCAACTCACCTGAATGGTCGACTTGGCAGATTCCAGTTGACGAACGGCACCTTCATCTTGTGCGCCAAACTGTCGTAGCTGGTCGACGAGTACCAATCACCGTCGGCCAACATCACAAAGAAGCCATAACGCAATCGGTCGCAAACTGCAATTGGCAACTTGTTCAGTTTTGCTCCGGCTTTGTCTCGTCAGTCACGATATTTGGATGTACAGTAGGTGTATAAGTCTGCATTCTGCCGTTTAGGTCACCAATCGCCTAGTCAACCCTGACCTTTTCATATACGTATGGCCGTCAGAATTGCAGAGGTAAAATTCTACCAACAGCAGATTTTTTCCTTGAACCCCTCTCGCTTCATTGGCCATCTTACATGAAAGTAGTGTGTGCGGTGGTGGCGACATTCAATGTTGTATGAAGGAAACTTATTATGAGATGGACGTGTGTCTTGTTTGGCCGCTTCGAATTATTTCACAGACTTGCGGCACATCAGGTCATCGTCAGTGCGAATGCACCAGAGGGCCACATGACCCTACAAACTTATGGCGGATGAACTATACAATCGGTACCTGTATTCCAAATGCCATGACAGTCGTAGGGCGGCGAGTTGATTGTGGCCTGGATGATCTCCAGATAGAAGTCGACCTCCTGCAGTCGCGGGTCGCGATGTCGGTCGCGCACAAAGTTGAGCATGTGGTTCAGATTCGGGTCGGAGCCGATGCGCAGGAACACGCCTGATTCAACAAGGAAACATGAACCATGGCCGTCCGTCCATGTCAGCCTTGGTGGTCAGATACGTAATCCCTCAAGTTTGAGGCCGGCCGGCCGGCCGTTTCTTCCCAAGTTTTAGGGCTGATTTGGGACATCCCTTTATTTATATCAAATCATACGCAACGTATAGGTACATATGTGTGTGCAGGCCATCTAGGCATGATGGCGTTGCGTGTGACGCTGTAGATGGACCGCACTGCTTACCGATAGGGTACGGTGTTTTTGTGGTTTGGTCGGGTCGGTCTGTATTGTGGTCGCTCCAAGTGAACACTTGCTGGCCCATTGAAAACGTCAAACTCAAAGCAAAGATGTTCATTCTGTTGCGATTTCTTCAGAACAGCAGCTGATGTATGTTAATGAAATGTTCGTGGAAAAACCAGATGACGTAAATTGAGCACAAAGTGACCAGCAAGACTTGCACGATAGGGTTGCGAATCATGTCTGAGGGCAAATTTGAATTGAAAAACGCGACTGTGTCAAACGAAGGGTTGTAGAGCGTAATCTGGACATTTAACTGATTGGAGTACTACTTACCAGAATATATACCAGAAACAGGTCAAAGGGTTCACAGACATTTCGAAAACCTTCGTCATGCATGGCCCATGTTGTGTATATATTTCCAGCTCAGGCATGAATGAAGATGAACGTGCGACAAATGCACGGTATCAGACGTTTACGTGGGTCCCGTGTGGTCTCGGCCCATTGGCTCGCTGTCGTGTGTCAGTTTCAAAAGGGTGGCCCAACAACAATAATATGCGCCAGTGATGTGGTACCCTAAGTATAAATGGACCGTGATCCCAGCGCCTGCTGCCTTTCCGGAGTGTGCGCGTCGGCGCAGTGACAACAACCCACAAATGCACAACTGATGGTATCGTTATGTGACGCGCGGCCCTGTACATACTTATTACTTGTCTGTCACACCCCAATCGACGACAAGAATTTTAACGCGCACCATCACGCTGGTATGTGTCGTTTCGTGTCTCATGCCTGTCTGTCTACTATGCACACACCGCGTGTGTGTGCGTGCCAAGATGTCCATTTTGGTTCATGTCATGTTCGCTCGTGAGTGCACGCGCAACAAGTCACAGTCACTGACACAACAGCCCATATCTACTGAGTAAGTGAGCGTAAAAGCAGCAAAGTGTGTCGCTGCATGTGTGCCGCTGAAATGAAGACACACAACAACATTTTGCTGACAACAAACCCCTGGGGCATCGGCGTGTGTTTCGGGTGGCTTGTCTGATGGGTAACTACATGAACTCGGGCCCTCTGTGCTGCATACGGCCATTATAATAGTTGATTGATACAAAAGTACAGACACTGAGCCGGTGTAGTACCCAGACGGCATAATTTTGCGGTTTTGTACCTCATTATGAAGTGACCAACAACGTCATTCTTTTCATTTCAAGTGGTTGCTTGTGGGCATAGGACATGCATCAAATTGTGCAAGAAAACTGTCTTTTCGTGATGTTCTGGCAGTGGATACCCATGTTGCTGGTACTGTATCTGATTGTTTGAATCTAAGGTTTTTGAATGGTTTCATTAATTTTGCAGCACACGCACACAAGGCAGCCAAGTCAAAGCACACCACCACGACCCCGACCCGGAGGGGGTGCGCGAGGAAAAAAAAAAAAAAAAAAAAACACACTCCACCTCCCCCTCTTTCCTCCTCCCCAACCCCCACCCCCCACCACCCCCCACCATTCTCCCCCTCCCCCCCCCCGGCCCGGCGCCGCCGCCCTTACATCATACAGCACAAGTATAATAATTAGTCTAGTACAAGTCCAATAATTACATGGAATAATCCGCAAAACTTCACATATTGTCATGATAATCGCCCAAGCAGTCACAGGATAACAGTCAATAGCGCCTGATTTTCACCGCAGCAGGCGCAAGTTGTTGTTGGTTGACGTTCTCGGGCGCGGGTTGTATTTTCGAATGTATCGGTGTTGTTACATTGCGTTTGCACGTGACCACACCCACCATGCCCGCTCGCAAGTCCGGATGTCGTACAAGGTACAGCACGGAATTGATCATTTGATTGCAATTGACAATAGCGTTGAGAAGGTGGCCCAGTTTTGTGAAATTATTCAAGTCAATTACGTTCTGCAACACAACGCGCAACACACTTGTGAATACCAAGCAGACAAACGTGGTTGCGGCCGACAGAGCCAGCGTGACGGTGAGTCGTTTCTGGGCGCGAATCTGTGAATTGCGCGCACTGGCAGCCTGTTTGCTCACTGGTTGACCATCGTGATTGATCGCTTTGTGCACATATTGACGGTACAAACACTGCACAATCACGTAGAGCAGCACGCTCAACGCCGGGAACAAAACGCCGTATATGGCCAGATACAGCCGGTAAAGTTGGGCGGGTCGGACCGCTGAATTCATTGTGCACGGCAGGGGCGGGTCATGTCGACTTCGGTACGACCCGATCAAACACGCGACCGTGCCGGGCATTGCGACCAGTAGCGCACACAGACACAACCTGCGCACGTACGTCCGGCCATAGGTGAAGTATCGGAGGGGCGACGTTAGGGCGATGAGTCGATCGACACTGACGGCAGCCGTACCGACACACATCATCGGCACAGCTATGATGAACACGACTGTTGCGAATCTTGACAATCTCAATAGTACATACCAACTTAGTTTCTCTCCCCACCCCCCCGGCGACTACTAGTCGATCTTGGCACACATTGCAGTAGCGACCAGCAGAGGATTTCTCACTTACACATTCATTCTCCAATAACTGACGGCTAATAATTCTCTCTACAAGCTCTACCAAAAAAAGCCGAACCAAATACCACACACATCATCGGCACAGCTATGATGAACACGACACTGTTGGCACGCAACATGCACGACCACGAGTCAAGCACGGTCAGACGACTGTTGTTGAACCAGAACTCGATCAGACGGTACGGTATGGCGCACACAAAGCCAAGACCGAACAGACAGTCGCACAGGGACAGGTAGCTGATCACCAGGTAGTCCTTGTGTTTGCGCAAGTGCGCGTATTTGAAGACAGCCAGCATCACCACGCCGTTCGCAACGAACATCCACAAACCTGTGTGGCAGTCGGGTGTACAGACTTTGTGAAACATCAGCGAGGTTGCATTTGACGTCGACTAAATAATTAATCCGTTGTGGAAGAGTCCTATCAGTAATCTACCGGCCTGTGTGATGCGCTGGCACTGACGATGCCCTGGTGCACCGCCGGTAGCGGCATTGCCCACCCCTCAAAAAGCGCAATGTGGGGCGCTGTGACACTGCTGTGTTTCGTGAACGACTAGTCTGTTACGAGCTTAAACTGTTCCTTCTATTAGTTCAACACAATAGCTTAATATATAACCCAAAATCATGGTTCCCCCGCAGCCCCGCATATGAGTTTGGGGTAACAGAGATATTCGCAGTGCTTGTGCAGCAAGCAGTATCGCTTAGACTGCAGGCTGAGACTATGCAGACCGAAAGATATACCTATCGAATACTTCAAAAGGCCGAGGGTTATGTTTTGGTAAGCTCAGGTCAAAGCCTACGCTTGAACTGCCACAAGCTCATGCAGCACCAGGACTTTGCCGTAACGCCTCATGCAGCCCCTGCCCCTGCCGTGATATCATGGACTCGAACCGCCCCACTACTGTGAAGACACGGACACAGAAAACACATTCTGCTTTATTTGCATACTATTGGCTCCTCGTTCTCTCACGTATTACGAAACAAATTCTCGCACGCTGATTGGCTGGCGCGTGCATAAGAACCAATCAGCGCAGGCAAAAGTTCGTTCGTGTTGCGTGAGAGAACTAATGTAAGTTATTCCTTTATTATGCACCTTACCTTGCAGAGAGTTTATGCACGTATTGATCGGATCGATTGAAGTATTGCGAATAATTGTTTCATTCATTTTCAGTGCTCAACGCCGCGCATATGACGAAAGCAGAAAAGTCGTTGTGAAAAAGATCTGTGAAGCACAGCTCAGCCCAGTGTTTACAATGTTGTTTTAACTGTTATTTCCTGGTTGATGTTTCCATGTGAACCGAACACGAACACACTGTGGTTACGTAATTACTTCACCTGGGATTGAGTTGAAAGTGACGCAAGCAGCACACAAGGTGCGCGCGTGACGCTGTACTAATTGAACCACTCAGGTCCGGGAGTGTTAAAAATTATTATTTGTTGTTTTTGAAAGCAACGATCTTGCACGTAACCTTGTTTTGTGGTACTGTAGACAACTTGTACATTTTATACGGGTTTGGGTTGTGTCAACTTTTTTAAGGCAATGATAACAACGACTACGGAAAATATTCGCGGTACTAAAGCGGGAAACACATGACACGGCTTGCTTCAACACGCCTGGCAAACTAAACGATAAGTCGTGGTACAATCATAGTCCTCAAGTCGTAACTTCCTTCAAAGTTGATACAGCCTTTGTATCCACATCTCCATAAAAGCGTTAACCATTCAATGAAACTAGAGTATTAGTAAAATGGTGTGGTAAAATTGAATCTGAGAACGATTCGATTGTGCCGTCGGAATCAAACACCTTTGCAATGTGCGTCCACTGCTGATTGGTGTCAAAAAGATTCGGCTTCTGTGAACAGCGACTAGTACATACTTGTAACCGAAAGAACTCATAGCGTCATGCTGTTGGGACGATGAACGAGTTGCTCCTTCGTTGGGAACACAAACAAATTTCCTAACTTTTGCCCTGGTTTCGATTCATTGTCTGCGAGCAGCTGTGTGTCCATCGACCTGGTTACGTCACAAACAGAGCTGCGTCGGCTGATCGATGTCACGGATGGGTGGTATCATTCCGGCAGCTGTTCTGTGTCAAATTGAAACTAACCAGATTCGTTCGAAGTGTCAGTTCGTTAAATTCAGCGTCTATAGTGCGCACCCTAAAGCGCCAGCAGTCCCCAAGGATGCAGCCATGAAGCACCTCTTGCATTGTTTAGATATTACGTCTGCAAACTGGGGCAAGCCAATGCCAACCCAAGATGTATCGTTTGGTTTCGAAAACAAAAAACCCAGACAAAACCACTCGGTTTGCCGTGGACCTTTTGACGAGGTGACGACACTTGGGTCGTTTGGAAACAATTTGCTGTA
Source organism: Rhynchonema sp. JSB1_4 (assembly GCA_030248065.1). NCBI lineage: Eukaryota > Metazoa > Nematoda > Chromadorea > Monhysterida > Xyalidae > Rhynchonema > Rhynchonema sp. JSB1_4. Next base: position 25,014 of record JASAMV010005148.1, read on the forward strand.
CATGTGTGCCACAGCAGCTAGGTATGGTGTACGGCTGTGGCGTCACTGCGGCACACACGAACAGAAATGAAGTGCGTTTTGGAAGAACGTTTGGCATTTCGCATTCGTCGCATGCAGTGTCGTTCACCGTTTCGAATGTTTGCAATTCACCGCACGCAAAGAACACCTCTACTTGAACAGAGACTCACTCAAGCAGTATGAAAGTGACGAGTCGAAGATAATTTACCTATTTTTTTAGGAATATGTGTGTAGAATGTTGTTTGTTCGTCAAAAAGATGAGCGTTCTTCAAAAGCGCACTCTCAATGTTCGGAATGTGTACTCTTCTGAAAGTTTTTCAACTGACGCCGGTACACACCGTTAGTCACAGCTGCCGGGTGGTCGGTCATAAAGTGCTTTTCAACTTGTTCGAGAACTGCGACTGTACAGAAAACCCGGACAAACGTATAAATCAACGGAACGGATGAAAAACATCAAACAGAGCCCAGTGCTTACCTGATTCAAGATTGAAGCAAAAGCAAATTCATTAAACATTGCATGTGCCACAATTTGGTCTGCTGCACGGAACTAATGTTTCAGAAAAGCATTAAAAACGTTTTGCAATTTTGGGCTCGGGAGTCATCAGCTGTGGTTGCTTGTTGCTTCTCAGCTACTGCTGATGACTTGACGGCTAACACTTACGTAATACATGTACGTATACACAATGTACTTGGGTTGAAGTTGAACATTCGGGAAAACACCTTTATCCAACTCATACCTGTACACACTAAATGGGCACAGTTTTTGTCGCCCCAAAGTGGCTGGTGACCGGAGAGCTCTAATAAGTAAAATGCAATGCACATACGCTCGTGCTCCACGTGGGAACGATGACACCGCGTCACCGGGTGTGCCGAAGAAACCAGAACAAAGTTGCGCCATCTTTACGTACTGTAAGTGGTAAAGTACCAATACCTAGTACGTACATTAGGAGTTTTTGACAGCCACCCAGCTTACATATAACGTACATACGTCACAAAGGTGCTTTGGAGCACAGCACAGAGCTGTGATTTGAAAGCACAGCAGCACAATCTACCTTTTGTAATGGGCGGGTAACCTCTTGGTTTGCGTCATCTTGCTGTGTGTGCGCTTCACATTTTTACCTGCGTGTTTTCAGCGCGCCTCGGTGGTTGGTTGCGTGTTCGAACGAGACACGAGCTGTTTTCTTGTACCCCATCAAATGTTAGCCAATAGTCCAATATTCGACAATAAGCGACAGCGCAACGACATAACTTTTCAATCTATGTATACCAGCGCACCGGTCTGCGTGTGCGCGCGCCCATTCCCTTCAATTTTACACCTTTCCCTCGTCGTGTAACCGTTGGTGTCGATGTTGTGTGTTGCGAACATTTGAATATTGAAACTGCCCCGTCCCATCTGTCCGGCTCTGTCGAGCTTTATCGGCGACATCGAACTTTGTGACGTGTCACCAGTGCCGCCGGTCTGCACCTGTCCAAATGTGAAGCGTGTCGTTGGTCGTCAGTCAGCGAGCCCAAACCCTGACGCCACTGGAATTCAGTTGTTTATGTGCGCATCTGCACGTTCTTTTACCGACGCGAGCAAAAGAACGCTACAGTAATATCAAGTTACCAAAACAACAACAACGACAACATAAACATCGACTATGGCATTGCATCTGCTCGCCTTTCTCGCCAAATTGGTCGTCTTTCTGTCGTGCACAATCAGCAGTCTCGTCATTAGTAAGTTGCTGGCCGGGAGAGGTGGTTCACGATACCAGTTTAAATCATGATACGTAATATTTGCATACACCGATGCTCTTGTGGACGTGGTTTCTGGTCATTATTTTTGAATTGAATCTTTTTCGACCGCTTTACCACACAAATTGTTTTTACTCCCAACGTTTCGTGACCATCTTTACCTGCCTTGTCTTTTTTGCAGGTCTCCATTGAAAAAGTGTCCTTAGTCGGTCACGAAACGTTGGGAGTAAAAACAATTTGTGTGGTAAAGCGGTCGAAAAAGATTCAATTCAAAAATCATGATACCATTTTTACTTCGATTTTATATCCTGCACAATCATCAACGAGTCTTAATTGTCCAATCTGTATTTGGAACAGTGCACCAAGCTGATGTTTCAACGCAGCAGTTGGCATATTGGCCAGTCTCTATGCAATAATTTCAGTAATCGATCTAATCGGACCGACATTTCGCGGCATTCTGCACACTTTGTACGTTTGGATCAACGCCTACATCCCGCTGGGCGTTTTCATTCAATACTTGACTGCGGTGAGCGCTGGTGGCTACTGCGGGGGGTTGTTCCAAAGGTGTTGCTTGTCACATGATTATTGTAGGGCGCGTGTATAGGACTTCATAAGCCCTGGTGGAAATATTCTACAACACATATGTACGTTTTTGTAATTGTTTCTGCATATTTCTGTCTATGGAAACATATGTACTGTAGGTCTTTGTTGGTTGCAGCCGCCTGAAGTGACCGTCCAACCAGACGAGCTCGAAACTGAAGCTGCCGAGGAGCCAACAGAACAGGAGGAAGCGTCTTCCCCTGAAACATCAGCCAAACAGGCGGCCAACGGTAGTGTGACACACGAGGGTGTTCATGCGCATTATTTTAGTTTTATGGACTTTTATTTGGTCTGATCATGATTTTTGTGTTAAAATCTCAGGTTCGATCGAAAAGTCTGAAAGTGCGGATGCCAAGGCGGAGTCAGCGGAGGAGGCCGGAGCCGAAGGGCAGGGTGGCGAAGAAGACGGCGAATCAAAGGGTCGTTCCATCCCCACCGCTGTGCTCTACGCCATTGTGGCATTGCTCGCATTCGTGGTCAGTGTGGGGCACATTTGATGCATAAGACATAGCAAAAATAGTTCATTCAATTTCTGATCACCAGTGTTAGTCCCAGAAATCGTCACGAAAATTCTGAATTTGGATTGCCACAAAATTGATGTCGAAAACCAGTTATAGCTCACGATATATACAAAGCGTGATTTGCAAAAACATCAATGCGCCAATGTGCCGCTGCAGGTGTACAAGTATCCGACGAGTTCGCAGTTCGTGTTGCTCGTCTGCGGCAGCTCCATTGCGTACGAGATGATCTTTGCGGAGGAATTCGGTGGCGATCATCTCAAATACTCGTTCACGTACGCGTTGAGTTTGGCCGTGTGTTTCGGCATTCTCTATGCGCCGCGCATCACACTCGTGCAAATGGGGATACTCGGTAGGTTGTTGTTGTGAAACATCACCAAGCCACACTGTTGAACCACTACGCAAGCCCTCGGTGCCCGGCCTGCTCGCGTTTCGCAGGGTCAATATAGTCACTATTAGAGAGAGCCAATAAAGCGTCGTAGAGCCAATAAATGTGCATTGATAGTACTGTTTTAAGTCGGTTCATGAGACGTTCAGTGCTGCTGCTGGGTAGAGTACGCGACCAGATGACAGGTCAGAGGAACGAGTCCTCTGCAGCCTTTATTTGGTAGTCGAAAGTCGACGGAGTCTGTCACAAAAAACTGTTGTCTCTGAGCACGAACTTCACATTCAACCACAATGTAACTTTAATGTACCCTGCCTTGATTGCCAGGAGCGTGCACATTTGCCCTGCAACAGTACGAAGCGGCACAGGAGGAGAAGCCCCGTCTGACACTGAAGAAGGCCGGCGCGCTCCTCGGCGTTTTCATCGCTTGTTACTTTGGCTCGAAAAAATACGGAATGGCCATTTTTGCCGGTCGGTTGATGTTTGTTTCACGGACGCACAGGTTAGATATGTGCGAGATTGCGCATGAATCACGCTGTGCGTAGGTGTGTTGGTGTTGTTGGCGACACTGGACCGCGTACGATACGAGGGTGCCTTCAACGTCACGTTCTGGTTGGCCTACACTGGTTATTGTGTGTCGATTGTGCGCTTTGCCTCGTTGGCATTGCTCACCACCACCGTGATCGGGGCACGAGCCACCGCGCAGATCGTCGCGTCCGATAATGTGCTCTGCGAACGGATCGATGCCGTACTGGGACTGTTTACGATGCCTGAATTTCAGGTTGGTTTAACTTGGAATGACTAAACGTGGCACCATGAGAGAACGCATGGTATTCACACCCAGTTGGGTTCAAACTGCAGGTTGATCTACGCGAAATGTTGGCCATCATGAAGGACACAGTGGTGCAGACGGCACAGGGTGAGGAAGGCGAAGGAGAGGGGGAAGGTACGATGGAGGGAATGTGCCCATTAATAAAACTCAGCCCAAATTACGTCGACTAGACCAACGAAAAGGTCGGAAAAAGAACCATTCAATGTCACAGTCGTCGAGACCAATGAGCACTTTGTTTCAGGTGAAGGTGAAGGAGGAGAAGAGGAAGAAGCGGGTGGTGGCGGGGAAGAAGATGGAGAAGAACAAGGGCAAGCTGAAGCACGTAAGTACATATGTACTGCATCCACATTCCACAGTACCTATGTGGCGTATTATTTTCAAGAGAACGAAAACGGGTGTATTAAAACGCAATGGAATTTCTGACTTGTGTTCACTTTTCAGCCGAAGGAGAAGAAGAAGGCGGGGAAGCTGCTGGGGAAGACGAAGAAGCAGGAGGAGAGGGAGCTGAAGGCGGTGAGTAATTGCAGAATGGTGCCGTTGTCAACTTGGGGACGGGGAAGATCATCGCTTACTGAAATCCACTCTGTCGGTCTTGTTTTGATGACGGGACTGCTTTCAATAACGATATTTGGAGATTTATTCATGGCATGCCACTATTTTCGATGAGCCTTGTTTCATTAGGATAAACCACAAAATATCGCAAAGCAAAAAAGTTGCCTGACCGATGCATGGCCGGACCGGCTGATAACAGTGTTTAATATATCACCGAACGGCTGTTTCAGGTGAAGGTGGGGACGACGAGCCTGCCGCCGGTGGGGAAGACGGGGAAGGCGAAGGTACGAGCAGTAGCAGCCACAAGGGCGTCGAACCGGTGACATTGATGGAATACAACGAGGTCACCACGCCACCACCGATCTCACCACGACCGAGCGTGTCCCCGGCCGTGCACCATCACCATCCAGCCATGTCCACCATTGACAGGATCGAGACTGAACTCGAATCGCGACTCACACATTTGAGGTTGGGCTGGCTGCGTACAGTCACCTCTCGTCATAGTGACCATCCCGTCCATGCGGTGAATACTTTTGAGTAATAATCTTGATTTCTCAATGTGCTGGTGGTACAACCCCCTGATCGCTCAGTTGTGAATATTCCTTGGTAGTGACCGCGAAAACGACGGATATCTATCGAGCACTATAAAAACGGTCACTAATTTCACATGATCACTACCGGGTGTGCTACGTGTGTGATTTGATACATCGCAAAACGTCTTAATAAATTTGAATGTTTGCAGATCACTTGAGCACGAGGTGGAACGTCGACTGGAGCGAATGTTGCAAATGGAGAAGCTGGATCGCATCCAGAAGCTCGAGAGCGAAGTCGAGACCAAACTGAAGAAGATCATCAGCATCGAAAACGAGATCGAACAGCGCCGATCGCGACGTGGCTCGGAAATGTCCAGCTCGATGCACGGAGGGGAGGACGGCGATGTGTTCCCTGAAACATCAAGGCCGGCCAGCAGAGTGAGCAAAACAGCGGCAGCACAGAAACAAGCCAATAACGCGCGGGCCTCGTTGGTGCATCAGGAGGCGCAAGTGCAGGACAGCGCTGACGAGACGACCATCAGTGAATCGTTGATAGTTGATGCCGGACTGCATTTGAACGAGGACAAGGACGGTCACGTGACCCAAGTGGAGGAGCTGACGGAGGAAGGCGGCGGAGAAGTGGAGGAGGAGCAGGAGAAACAATGGGAGGAACAGAATGAAGATGTAGAAATTGAAGAGGAAGAAGAATAAAAGAGGCTCTTTCTTTTTAAGACAGATCATTATTTGGTGCACGTTAGATACGGTTGAATCTCATGTACCAGAAATTTTATATTTTTTTGGACCGAATCTCGACATCCAAAAAATACAAAGTCATGTATTACACGTATTACGCGCTGGTGTTTCCCCCGTGAAGGACAGCTTCCCAGTGCGCCCCGTCGGTCGGTTATCTTTCATAATTCGCATTCGCTAGCTCCAATTTGGAGTTTTACCTGTATATTTTCGCTGATGCGCTTGTGCCTCTATACACTGATTGATTTCATTTCTTGCACGACAATTTTGCGCCGTTTTTTCTTTTCTATTTTTGATGTGGGTATTTGTTATCGTTTTTCGATTGTGATTTGAACATAACACGATATTTTGACATGTCGCATACACGCAATGAAACATCATGACCTCGAAAATTGTCAGGAATGACAAAACGGTGAAACGAGTCCGTGACATGATACGTGATTCTGTTGTCACTCAAATGAAAGAAGAAACATTTTATTCCTGACTGAAGTTACTGTTTTTGGCTTGTAAAGCACATAAGAATCACTGGAAATATGGACAATCAGATCAAATCGAAACAGGGCATTGAAAATGATTGTACGAAACCAAAAAACTTCGTCAAGTTCAGCAGCACTCAAAACACGACGTCACGAATGCAGCGCTGGTGAAATAGGACAACGGTTCATGCTGGGCTTAAACACGACACGACTGACCTGGCGAGCCTCAAACGTTTTTTTGCCAAGCACACGTGTCCTTCATTCTCGGCAAAGCTCATTTGGCGTAAAACTTCTGTGACGACATTATGGCAGTAGTAGTTTAGATCGAATGATCGCAATCACAATGTTCAAATGTCCAAATGCACAAATGCGCAACTGTCTGCTAATCGTCCCCACTTCCCATTGGTCGTTGTGTGAGCTGAATCTTCTGTTCAACGCCGTATTTGAAGTTGCAAGTGCCCCTCGTCTCCACACACACTTGTCCGTCGACAATCCTGAACCCAGTCAGGCCTCGCTGCAGTTCGCGCGTGAGAATGTCCTTCACATCACCCTCTATGATCGTCACCAGTTCGTTGTTTTCTCGTAGATTCGTCACCGTCACAATGACCCTGCCGTGGAATCGAGTCTCCATCTTGAACGCACCCTGACGCTGTGCCTCTGTGATCACCAACTCAGCAACGGTCTCCGTGTTGGGAGGCACTTTCACAAGATTGTCCACGCCCCAGGTCATTTCCTGAAATGTGTGCCTTGCGTGCAACCAATGCTTCATTTTTCCAGAAACACTAACGAGAGGGTATGAAAATATTACGTGAGAACGGACCGACTTATGGTTGAGCTCATCTGTGCAGTATTTCTTTGGAAGAATAGAAACAAAATGCCCAAACTCTTGCTAATGCGTGTATACTGTACCTCTTCAATAGTGTCCTCGCCAATATTGACTAACGAAACTTCACGTTTGAAGCCCGCGTTCGCTTCGGCTATTTCTTCGGGCAGTTTTAGACCGAGTGAAAACTCCATACCACGGGAGAAGCCCTTTTCGATGCAGACCTGGAAAGCGAACATTGCTGTCAACCTTGACTTGTTTATGTATGTACAATTACGGTCGGTATCAAACTCAATGACCGGATCTGCCCTACTACTAAGGTTAAATTTAATTATTATTTACTATATTCTTTATTCGCCGAGACTGATGGGGATATAAGCCGAGCAACAGCTCACCGTGGCAGCCGATCGCGTAGTGCGTTCAGTTTTGAAGCTGTACTCCTGCTCCTGAGCGGTCGAATTGCGGAATATGGTCTTGAAGAGAACTTGCGGCTGGATTCGGGGCGCGGACGGACCTGAAAGGGTGCTTGGATCACCACTTTGATTTGAAAGATTGATCTTTGCAAGCCTTAGTCCCTTACCATTACCAGGCCAAATAATACGTTGTGATTACTAACCACTTGTCTTGTGACGTTGCATTTTTGCTGTATGACAAATATAAGTTGTAAGCTAACTACCCTCGTTGTAGGTCGTAACACCAGTACGGTATGATACTGACATTTGGCGGGAATGGTGGTGTAAGATCAGACTCAGCCATGACAATGGTTGACGTGCGTGAACGCATTGAACCTATAAACATCGAGCGGTCGACGAACCTGATGCAGCGCCCCCCTTCCTCGAGTCACTGGCCATCCACGGGATCATGTCGTATGTCGGATCGCCAAAATGGAAACGAACTCGATTCCAGTTGATGTTGAATTGAAGGAACTCCTTCGCAATGCGACCTGACCGAATAGAGAGAATGACTTTCGCAATCTGTGGACAGTCTGACTGACTGATTTTATCTAGCATTGAACAAACACTGCATGATACCATGGGAGGAGGTGTCCTTCCAAGTACAGGATGGCCCAAAAGTTCACCACCCAATCCAACCTTGTTCCTTGCTCTTTGTCGCATCGAACATCTCTTTCGCCCATCGCAGAATCAACAGTTCAAGATCCGGAATCTGACTTTGCGCCGATGAGGCCATTTTGATATGTGCCGGCGATTTCTTTGGGTCGGAATCGGGCTGCTGCAAAGTAAAATTGGGTACACACGTGAATAGACGAAAAGGAATGTCATATAAATGAGACACCGTTCACATGAAGCCTGCAGAACTGATCCCGATTGTCCAATGTTCTGGCATTGAACGATGATTTCAATACATAATCATTAGGTGGGAAAATTAGTTGCTGACACAGCTCACGGGTAATAAAACTAAACAAAAAAAAACAAAGCAACAACCCACACAACACACCCAACCACCACCAACCCCCCCCACAAAACCCCCCCAACCCCCCCCCACCCCCCCCCCCCCCCCCCCCCCCCCCCCCCCCCCCCCTATGGCATATTTGCCGTTTTCTCTGGTAACCAGGAGACATGCCTTGGAAAATGGCATGCGAAAATACATAACCAGCAACAGCTGGCGTTGTACTCATACTACAGAACCGAAGGTTCTTGGTCAACGTTGCTTGATGCGCCAAGTACCTGTTTCGTTTGAAAATCAAACTTATGCAAAAAAGCCGATCAATAGCTCACCGTTAGCGAATCACTGGCGGCGCACGTTGATAACGCACATCCCATAACAGATTTGAGTGAATCACAATTATTGATTGATCGACTTCACACCTGGAATGTACAGTGTCTGGATTTGGTTCTGGAACACATTGGTACGGTTGATAGTGTATAGTCATTGAGGTTTGAAACTACAACAGTTATGGCAACGGTATCCGCTACGCACATCGCATGGAACTCGATTGATAGGGGCGGAACTAACACTTCCAGCTGTATGCTACCATTTGATGCTTTTTTTATCACCCAAGAACTACAGTTCTGAATCTCAGCCATCAAACCGCTGTTCTTGTGTCAATATTTGGATACGCTGCTGCGCGCCTCTGCACGAATATTCCGACACCAAAACTGAATACTGTATAAAATCGAAAAATGCAATATGGCGCCGCTGCCGTCCATAAAACAGGACACTCTGTGGCTATACGTTCAAAACAGTTGCCCAGAGGTACGTATATGTTACCACCCGACCGAACGTTTCCTACATAAGTTCAGTACATCCGCTATGGAATGCCGACGTAATTTATGACTTTTTTGAGATTTTCGCTAACGTCGACCAGACACAAAAATCATATGAAAACCTTTAAGTCAGTGAAAGTTCACTCTCAAGTTTTGTTTTTCTGTTTCTACATGAGCGTGTGCTACTAAAGGCTTATTCATGTAACTGTCCACTTTACACATTTTATTGCGCGAAAAATGCACATACTGAAATGTATTAGGCGACTAATTGAAAATTCCTCTGCACATGTGGTGGCGCAATGAGGGAATATTATCTGGAAATTGTTGGGTGACGCACTTTATGCGCGTGCTACAAGGTGACACAAATGTTGTACTGCGGTGCGGCCTGCGGTTGTACCCATTAAATCCCGATCTTCCGACGGTTGCTACGCAGCGAAAGGCGGAAATTTAGTTCACGCTCGCTTGAATTTCATTCCCAAACAAGCGCATTTCCTGTGACCAAACGCAAAAGTGCCGCAATACCGCGCACCACACACTTCTTATGAAAAATGACCAAAATATCCAAACTATATCCAGAACACCAGCCTAAACGTTCAGCAGCCTTATCCGCGAGTGTGCACATGTGCGTAATATGAAGCTAATAACATTCTCATTTCGCTTACAAACCGCTCATACGTATCACAAACCCGGGATAGCAAGCAAGCAATACAAGCGTGACCGAGTTATATGCGCATATGCAGTATACATATAGCTGGGTTCACTAACAAGCTTACATATATGCACAAGCTGAAAACTAGCAACAAACAGCACACCACGTCAGGCATGACTGTGACATGAATCCATGGCAGACACCGTACAGTTCCACAGGACCCTCTCGCATGTACATACAAAGACAGAACCGAAACCTTGTAGTCAGACAAGGCCCGTCAGTCGCAGAGCCCGCATAGTTGCAAGCCCACCGCAGTTTGTGTGATAGGGGCAAGGGTATGGATTTCAACAAGTGTGCGACTGTAAGCTGGAACTAATGAATGATTGATGCCCACAGTAGCGTATGACACTATATATGACATCGACATTGACAGGCGTTGCTGGCTGTGGCGTGACATTGCATACTTGAAGAACTCGTGGTAATTTATCGAAAATGTTGAAAATGCCTGAGAAACCCGCCTGCAAAACCAAAGTCGATGCAGTGCCCCTGCGGTGCAGAGTTTGCTTTGAGCCGTGAAAACATGTCATGCAGCACAAAACCGACATCAATACCCTTTCAACACAATGGCAATCGGACTGAGGTGATAATCAGTGATGTATATGTACGTAGTTGGGGTCGGGTTGGGGGCATTACCTCAGATAGGTTGCTCGAGCTACGAAATCCCATACCCCCAAATCGCCTGAAACCCCCAAAATTCCAAAATTTGCCAGGTATTAGCTGGCTCTAGGTGGCCCTCGCCAGCTAAAAAAGTACATCACTGGTGATGAGATCTTTGACAACAAGAATTAAGGAAAGATCACTTGCGGCCAAGCACACTGCAAATCAGGAACGCTTGAGTGCTTTAACACACGACACTTTCAAGACGTGTGATGTATTGAAACGGATAACACGCTTCGATCACTGATAAGGGACAAATTACCCTAATTTCACACCTTCCCGCTCATGTCAAAAGATTCAGTGCCGACTGCCTATAGGTACAGATTTTATGTATATAGTTTATGGATGATCGCTATTTCGGAAACGAAACCGGATTAAAAATTGTTTGGCTGAAGTAGTGTTATGAATTTTCAGGTGATTTGGTTGACGATGTATCTTGATTATGTTTCAAGCGCTAACCCAATCACATAGTTGGAAAATAAAACCACACAACTGCAGTACATGTTATACTTTGCACCTGTGTTACGTACACAAGAACAAAATGGGCTGTGGATGCTGTCGTTAACGCGTAATTTGTTGTCAGTTTTGTCAAAATGTAGCGTGACCAGCCGTCACTTTGTGCTTGCTGCACAGGCCTAATCCAATCACTGCTAATTTCCCGTGACTGCGGTCAAACTCACACACACACAACACACTGCGCCCTTGAATGACTAACTGATGATGGGAAATTTGTTGTACAACAACCGCTTTGTTATTTACATTGAACAACCGTTGCATAATCTTAGAGGTATTCCGATAAAGTTGGAAGAGCTTAATGTGAAGCTCCTGTAAATAAAATTTCAAATAAATTCACGTTCACAGAAAATGAATAAACATAATGGCCTGGTGACGTGCTACCTTGATGATTTATCCCGTTATTTTATGAACGAACGTCCTAACTTTTTCAGACTTTGAGTTGTCAGAGACAAAATGAATATACTGTAGCTCACAAGATGGGTATACAGTATAGCAAAGAGCACCTTTAATACAGTATTACTGACGCTACATCATGGTATCGTATTCATGTTTGTTCAACTTACGGAAAAAAGAAGGCAACCGCCAGCAGGCACCCACACACACAGGCACGAAAAGAAGAGCCAACCCCGGCGGGCAACAAGACCAAGGGTCCGAGAAGGGGTACGATGTAAGCTTTCGTGGAAGCAGCATGGTTGTTTGGGCGAACATAATACGAAAGACAAGCAGCAAACAAGCGCATTACGGGCAAGCGGCGTGGAGCAACCTGTCTGTTTGATAGCAAAGTGTTGTGCGCATGTGCACGTGGGGCCAGGCCAGAGACCCACCTATTGAATTCGATTACACCTTGGCATGCGTGGCCGCCAATGCGTGAATGGTGGTTTGAGGTATTGGGGACGGCATTTGACACGCTTCATCACAGCATATCGTCAAGACTTTGATTTGATCGCAACACGCAAAACACAGGTTAATGCAAAATTGTCCGAAACAAGCGGGATGAACATAAAACCAGCGATGCTTTTGAACATTTCGTGTTTATGGCTGGGGCGTTGGTATCGCTCAATCTGTATACCTATTATACATACATGAAGCTGCTTTTAGAGTGCCGGTGTGCGTTCAAGCTTTGATACGCATTTCAGACGCGAGATTAAATTTTTTTAAAACCACGGTAATTTTGGCTGAATTTTTATAATTTGCATCTAACGACCAGACCGATTTGAATTGGGATGAGCAAATTAGAAGAGCACTAAGTGCCGACACAGAAAAAGAGGCGCCTGGAGCATCACAACTTTGAAACACGTGTTTAAACGACTGCGTTGTGACCTAAGCACAACAAACGCGTCCAATCATCGGGTGTATCGTTGCACTGTGACTCTTGTCTATGTGTTCAATAACAAACTGTTGTCTCGTTTCACAGTATGCAGTTGTTCCCGCATTACTCAGCTTTGTGGCCAAAACTTCTGCTGTTTAGGTATGGATCCATCTTTGCCTGGTCTGTGTGTGCATACAATGTGGCCTTCGGAAGCGTACGGGTGCCGTAAAATTGCGAACACACCAGCACAAAGTGCACGGCCGTTGAACGCATTCAGTTAGACACGAAATGGCACCCACTTGGCCCTGTTGTCGGTGGCGATACGGTAGCCATACAACTGCATATCACGTGACAGTTCCAGCGCGTGATCGTATAAATGGGGCCGAGCGTTTTGTCACGACCCATCCGTGAAAGCAGGGGCAGGCTTGTTTCAAGTCAAGGGCCGCTCGGGGAATACATTTTCGGAAAGTGGACGCGCGCCGCAGCCAAAATGAAGCCGTGAGAATACCACACACGGCGATGCATGCAGTCATGCAAACTAAAGGTAACATGACGGGAGGAATAAGAACCGGAACAGAACCCGAAGAACCCTCTTCATTGTTCATCTGGGGATAAAAGACATGGTCAGTGGTTGGTTGTTATCTTTAGCTTAGTATTAGATTTGGTCTGGAGAAGGGCAGGGTTCGATGAAAATTTGGAAGATGACAGATAAATCCGGGTTTTTGTGATACATACAAGCTGTTTTCTATTACAACTATGCATTCAAGAAAAGCTTGCCAACTAGTGCAATACTCTAACCGGCAGGGAGGCTATTAAAAATTGCTGCGCCATCATCATTGCGCAAATATTTTTACAATACAGTACGCCAATTGAATTAAACGTTGTGTATTTATTTTCTGCGAATCATGGACACATCTAAAACGATGAAAATCAATAACAATACCACACGTAGTGCAAGGATAAAACCGGTTCCTACTGTAACTGGTGATGTTGGCACATTTCATGAACCAAATAATGATTGATACAAATTTCGAGAATAATGAAAACAGTCACATCACAATCGATCACAAATTGACAGTCGTTTGTTGGTGTTGTTTGATTCGATGCAAGTCGGCCTCACTCTGTCCCGGCGTATGTCGCACCAATCTGTCGGTTCGATGCGGTGCCGTCTCTGCCCTGATGCAGCAAGCAAACACGGTCGAGATCACGTGATCATATGGTGCCAACGAATGCAGGGGTCGCGGCAGGAATGACCAGGTGCGCAGCCATGTCGGCAGCAGGGACGGCCGATTGCGCTGCAAATCATGCGTTTGGTCAAACATCATCGAGCTCATTCTATAGTTGTGCCTGACTGATCAAGGCAACATTACCTGTATAACATTGATGATGATCACGAGTGCGAATAGTACAGCGATGGGCAGCCCGACAGCCAGTGCAACGGTGGTGCCGATCAAGGACAAGCCGAACACGACCAACGGCAGCAATACGAACGATGCCACAATGTACAACACCGCGAACCAACGGTACTGCAATAATGATGGTGACATTTGATTGGCAAAGGCATGACGGGTATTGGTAAGGCTCGGCCAATGGTGGTCTGATTTGGGCTTCGGCTAACGCTCCATGTGTGACACGAGACCCTTGACACTGTACAGTCGATCACTTTGGTCTCCGATGCCAAGTTCTCGACAAACAAGATTAGTTTCGGATAGTTAAACAGCTATCCGATCTAACCACACCCCCGTACCTTAGCCGTTGTGTTGCCCAACACTTTAGCAGCGCCGATCGGTAGCGCGCGCAGCGGCCAGATCACATAGAAGATCAGTATTCCGGTCAGATTGAAGAACAGATGACAGAGCGCGATTTGCAGGGCCCTGGAATCAAAAATCTCAGCTTTCGGCCGGAAGATCAAGCCTGAATGATCAAGGTGATACTCACAAATGAATATGATCGCCAGCCAACGCGGCCAATATGCTTGTCCATGTAGTGCCCACGTTGGCACCCAATGTCAGCGGGTACATTCGGTCAACGGTGAGCACGCCAACACCGACCAGGGGAGTCAAGGCCGATGTGACGATGCTCGATGATTGTACCTGTGTACGGTGGGTTGGGTACATTGGGCCGCAGCAATGATGCGAGCAAGCACAACGACCATGAAAACTTTGTTTGGTTGGACCGCGTTTTGGTACGCAGCACTAGCTTAGATAATAACTTTTACGCTGGTCACAAATAGTGCTTCGAAAGCTGAGTTCAAACAAAAAAGTGCCTTTGTCTTGCCGTAGTCGTAGTCAATGAGTTGCCTTCAATTAGACTATAGTTGATTCGCGTGTCTTTATTCGACTAACCAGTATTGTCATCACGCAGCCAACCACGATGGCGATGTAGCCGGTCAGCCATTTCCATCTGCCCGGCAGGTCGTTGTTGACGAAACGTCTGTGAGAAAAAAGGCGTAATTTTGTATGGAGTATGATAAATAAAAGTACCGAAAAACGAAAGACACAAAGTGCCGAATACCCAACAAACCTTATGGTGCTGGCCAGTTGTCCTTTGAGTGTCGAATGCAGCAGTTTGACGATGGCAAACAGACAGACACAGAGCACGACCAGTGACGCGATCAATAGGATCAAGCCGATTGTGCCGTCACGCCATTGCAGTGCACCGAAGATGTGCGAACCTGATACATCAAGGAGATATTGGTGATCGTGACCTTGAGAATTCGGAATGTTTCTTGATCTATCTGGACGGGACTCGTTATGCGCGTGGATTAGCTGACCAGTGGATTTTGGGTCTTTTTGTTTCACTTTTCATGGTTGTAACCACAAGGCATATGCGCAACATCAATACATAGTCATTGATAAAATGGATCGCATAACCTTATAACCGCAAAATGGGCATATAACTGACACTGCAAGTCCGGTCCCAGTGACAATGCTTGCCAAAACCAGAACCGCCAATAAGTTTTGCATAACATTCGCACGCAAAAACTGATGTGACCAAGAAGCAAGAAGACAAGACTTGACCGGTCACCGGGTATGATATCAACCCAGCAATGAATCATGGAGGTAAACAATCGAACCTGAGCATATCCGCACGGCGCCTGCACTCAATGATGTTTCATTTATAGTTGTTTTGTTGTGGACATGGTCGAATCGCACGTACCGATGACAATATCGTTTGACGAGACTGACCGAACCGGCCTCTGCTTTGCCGGTGGCAATGTCCTCGATTTTGGCCTTGTCCAGCTGTAAATATGAAAATGTGGATGAATTGTGGAATTACAATGCCATGATTTACTTATGGGCATTTACTTTATCGAGATGAAACACTGGAATACGGAACCTGAACGATCAGCTTGTTGAACGGGTCGGTGAGATATTTGAGCAGTTTTGGTGGCTTCTGGCCTTTGGTCAGATGGAATGAATCGACGACGAAACTGCTCAAGTGGTACAGATAGCCTGGAATGAAATAGGAACACTGTCCGTGGTCGACTTTATATTGAGCAAAAACGACAAATGTCATGTCATAAAAAACAATACAGAACTGCATGTGTATTGATATGGTGAGAGCTCAACATACCAGTGATAATTTCGAGGGGCAACAGCAGCACGACACACGACCAATTGAACATGTCGTGCACGGTGGCGGCAGCGAAGGCGCGTCGGAACTCATTGCGCCGACCCGAATGGCCCAGTGACACCAATGTGTTGGTCATTGATGTGCCGATGTTGGCACCCATCACGATCGGGATCGCCGCACGAACCGGCATGACTGAAACATCACACGAATTGTTGGCGCACTGACTGATTGGTATTTGGCTGGTGATGCTTACTGGTACATACAGTGCGGTGGTTGTTACCCAAATATGAGAACAGACAAAACGGCGGTGAGAAAAGCAGCCAAAAGCAACTCTTCAATCGGTGGATTTTTAAAAACCGGCTTTGACCTCCCTCTTTTCTTTCACCGCACAGTTTCTATCTGTCCCGCGATCTCTAATGCAAGACAGTGGGCTATAAAGTTGGTGCAGGTCACGGTAAACATGCACATACTGTAACCTGTACTTGACAAGTACAGATGGATGTCCAACCTATTTTACCTAAGACTTACCTGAGTTGAGTTCGCCTACATAGAATGAAAGACCTGACTGCCAGCCTGTGTAGCTGATGTTGCCTAAAACACCTAAATACCTGAAAGCAACGGTTTTGGTCCTACACGCCGTGTGCTACCAACAAGCTCCCAGTCACTTACCTGCGACTTTTCGTTCCGTCTCTTGTGCCTCGTCAAGGTTTGAGCGTGCGCCCTTGTCTCGGCCGATTGGCTGGCAGTGCAGGTCACATACAGCGGTGGGGGTTCCGCTTTAGGATTTCAGATACACAAACTACCCATCAGTGTGTAGGAATCATAAAGCAGAACTACTGTATTCGCATTTAGGCTGCAAAAAGTAAAGGGCAGAAAATAGAAATGTGCACGCCAAATAAGGCGCATAAATTATGCGTGCGGAGGACAAACCGCCGCGAATGCAATGGCAGAGAAAATATATGGAATTTACTCTCGCTGGCGACCAATCCAACGACAATCGAGGTCGACGTGGATGAGCTTTGTAACAGCACCGTGGTGAGCACACCAATCATCAGCCCACTGATTGGGTTCTGTAGCAGCACCGACTCGCGAAACACTCGACCTGAAAATTCATATTACGCAACCTTATGGTCCCGAAAATCCAGGACCAACTTTTTCGGGCCCGTAC
Source organism: Rhynchonema sp. JSB1_4 (assembly GCA_030248065.1). Lineage (NCBI taxonomy): Eukaryota > Metazoa > Nematoda > Chromadorea > Monhysterida > Xyalidae > Rhynchonema > Rhynchonema sp. JSB1_4. The sequence goes on from JASAMV010005148.1 coordinate 42,395, forward strand.
TTTTCAGGCCCGGAACTTTTCGGACCCGGTGCCATTCAGTAACGGGTCTGTTCAGTCCAGCACCACAGAGTTTCGGCGGGCCCGGTGCGTTTCAGACGCGATGCCTTTCAGGTCCGGTGCTATTCAGGCCCGATTCCTTTGAGGCCCAGGTTTTTTCAGGCCGGGACAATTCGGTCCCTAATCACCTGGGCACGGGTGCCCGCCCTCTCTGCCGCAAGCCCGCCTCATCCCGGGAGAGAACGCTAAAAATACAAAGTTGATGGGTCGCGCCACTAATTGTACCAGGCCCAATGCCATTCAGTCCCGGTGCCATTCAGTTCAGGCTCGATGCCGTGACTAGACCAGAATGAAAGTGTCCACCTTCACTTCGTCGCATCAAGACGGGTTTGCCATTCACGGCCACGATTCAGGGCAAGCTCAGATTTTTGGAGAGGCAGCACACGTTAATTTTAGTCACCCGAAATGCTCTCGCCTTTTTTTACGATTTCGACCTGAACCGCACCCGGACTGAATGGCAGGGCTTGACACCTACTGGGCCAGAAAAAGAACCGGGCCTGAAAGATACTGGGCCTGAATGGCACAGTGCAATATTTTTGAAGAGCAGCCTCTGTTGAGCCAGAAAACTAGGTGAAACACGCGGTGCAATATTTTTGAAGAGGAGCCTCTGCTGAGCTAGAGGACTTGGTGAGACACGCGGTGCAATATTTTTGAAGAGGAGCCTCTGCTGAGCTAGAGGACTTGGTGAGACACGCGGTGCAATATTTTTGAAGGGCAGCCTCTGTTGAGCTAGAGAACTAGGTGAAACACGCGGTGCAATATTTTTGAAGAGGAGCCTCTGTTGAGCTAGAGGACTTGGTGAGACACGCGGTGCAATATTTTTGAAGAGGAGCCTCTGTTGAGCTAGAGGACTTGGTGAGACACGCGGTGCAATATTTTTGAAGAGGAGCCTCTGTTGAGCTAGAGGACTTGGTGAGACACGCGGTGCAATATTTTTGAAGAGGAGCCTCTGCTGAGCTAGAGGACTTGGTGAGACACGCGGTGCAATATTTTTGAAGAGGAGCCTCTGTTGAGCTAGAGGACTTGGTGAGACACGCGGTGCAATATTTTTGAAGAGGAGCCTCTGTTGAGCTAGAGGACTTGGTGAGACACGCGGTGCAATATTTTTGAAGAGGATTCTGCTGAGCCTAGAGGACTTGGTGAGACACGCGGTGCAATATTTTTGAAGAGGAGCTCTAAGGAGAGGGGCTAGCCTCTGTTGAGCTAGAGGACTAGGTGAAACACGCGGTGCAATATTTTTGAAGAGGAGCCTCTGTTGAGCTAGAGGACTTGGTGAGACACGCGGTGCAATATTTTTGAAGAGGAGCCTCTCGGACCTCCGCGCCAATTGAAATCTGTTGAGCTAGAGGACTTGGTGAGACACGCGGTGCAATATTTTTGAAGAGCAGCCTCTGTTGAGCTAGAGGACTTGGTGAGACACGCGGTGCAATATTTTTGAAGAGGAGCCTCTGTTGAGCTAGAGGACTTGGTGAGACACGCGGTGCAATATTTTTGAAGAGGAGCCTCTGTTGAGCTAGAGGACTTGGTGAGACACGCGGTGCAATATTTTTGAAGAGGAGCCTCTGTTGAGCTAGAGGACTTTGTGAGACACGCGGCGCAAGATTTGTGAAGAGGAGCCTCTGCTGAGCTAGAGGACTTGGTGAGACACGCGGTTGCAATATTTTTGAAGAGGAGCCTCTGTTGAGCTAGAGGACTTGGTGAGACACGCGGTGCAATATTTTTGAAGAGGAGCCTCTGTTGAGCTAGAGGACTTGGTGAGACACGCGGTGCAATATTTTTGAAGAGGAGCCTCTGTTGAGCTAGAGGACTTGGAAATGGTGCACGCAGCGCATATTTTTGAAGGACAGCCTCTGTTGAGCTAGAGAACTAGGTGAAACACGCGGTGCAATATTTTTGAAGGGCAGCCTCTGTTGAGCTAGAGGACTTGGTGAGACACGCGGTGCAATATTTTTGAAGAAGATTCTGCTGAGCTAGAGGACTTGGTGAGACACGCGGTGCAATATTTTTGAAGGGCAGCCTCTGTTGAGCTAGAGAACTAGGTGAAACACGCGGTGCAATATTTTTGAAGAGGAGCCTCTGTTGAGCTAGAGGACTTGGTGAGACACGCGGCGCAATATTTTTGAAGAGGAGCCTCTGTTGAGCTAGAGGACTTGGTGAGACACGCGGTGCAATATTTTTGAAGAGGAGCCTCTGTTGAGCTAGAGGACTTGGTGAGACACGCGGTGCAATATTTTTGAAGAGGAGCCTCTGTTGAGCTAGAGGACTTGGTGAGACACGCGGTGCAATATTTTTGAAGAGGAGCCTCTGTTGAGCTAGAGGACTTGGTGAGACACGCGGTGCAATATTTTTGAAGAGGAGCCTCTGCTGAGCTAGAGGACTTGGTGAGACACGCGGCGCAATATTTTTGAAGAGGAGCCTCTGTTGAGCTAGAGGACTTGGTGAGACACGCGGTGCAATATTTTTGAAGAGGATTCTGCTGAGCCAGAGGACTTGGTGAGACACGCGGTGCAATATTTTTGAAGAGGAGCCTCTGTTGAGCTAGAGGACTTGGTGAGACACGCGGTGCAATATTTTTGAAGAGGAGCCTCTGTTGAGCTAGAGGACTTGGTGAGACACGCGGTGCAATATTTTTGAAGAGGAGCCTCTGCTGAGCTAGAGGACTTGGTGAGACACGCGGTGCAATATTTTTGAAGAGGAGCCCTGTTGAGCTAGAGGACTTGGTGAGACACGCGGTGCAATATTTTTGAAGAGGAGCCTCTGTTGAGCTAGAGGACTTGGTGAGACACGCGGTGCAATATTTTTGAAGAGGAGCCTCTGTTGAGCTAGAGGACTTGGTGAGACACGCGGTGCAATATTTTTGAAGAGGAGCCTCTGCTGAGCTAGAGGACTTGGTGAGACACGCGGTGCAATATTTTTGAAGAGGAGCCTCTGTTGAGCTAGAGGACTTGGTGAGACACGCGGTGCAATATTTTTGAAGAGGATTCTGCTGAGCCAGAGGACTTGGTGAGACACGCGGTGCAATATTTTTGAAGGGCAGCCTCTGTTGAGCTAGAGAACTAGGTGAAACACGCGGTGCAATATTTTTGAAGGGCAGCCTCTGTTGAGCTAGAGGACTTGGTGAGACACGCGGTGCAATATTTTTGAAGAGGAGCCTCTGCTGAGCTAGAGGACTTGGTGAGACACGCGGTGCAATATTTTTGAAGGGCAGCCTCTGTTGAGCTAGAGAACTAGGTGAAACACGCGGTGCAATATTTTTGAAGAGGACCCTCTGTTGAGCTAGAGGACGTGGTGAGACACGCGGTGCAATATGTTTGACGGGAGCCTCTGTTGAGCTAGGAAGATTGGGGAGAACGCGGTGCAATATTTTTGAAGAGGAGCCTCTGCTGAGCTAGAGGACTTGGTGAGACACGCGGTGCAATATTTGTTTTTTGAAGAGGAGCCTCTGTTGAGCTAGAGGACTTGGTGAGACACGCGGTGCAATATTTTGAAGAGGAGCCTCTGTTGAGCTTGAGGACTTGGTGAGACACGCGGCGCAATATTTTTGAAGAGGAGCCTCTGTTGAGCTAGAGGACTTGGTCAGACAGGCGGTGCAATATTTTTGGAAGAGGAGCCTCACAAATGCAATATTTTTGAAGAGGACGAGCTAGAGGACTTGGTGAGACACGCGGTGCAATATTTTTGAAGAGGAGCCTCTTATGACCTAGAGAACTTGGTTAGACACGCGGAGAAAAATTTTAGAAGAGAAGCCTCTGTGGAGCTATAGGACTGGGGGAGACACGCGGTGCAATATTTTGAAGAGGAGCCCTGTTGAGCTAGAGGACTTGGTGAGACACGCGGTGCTTTTTGAAGAGGAGCCTCTGCTGAGCTAGAGGACTTGGTGAGACACGCGGTGCAATATTTTTGAAGAGCAGCCTCTGTTGAGCTAGAGGACTTGGTGAGACACGCGGTGCAATATTTTTGAAGAGGAGCCTCTGTTGAGCTAGAGGACTTGGTGAGACACGCGGCGCAATATTTTTGAAGAGGAGCCTCTGTTGAGCTAGAGGACTTGGTGAGACACGCGGTGCAATATTTTTGAAGAGGAGCCTCTGCTGAGCTAGAGGACTTGGTGAGACACGCGGTGCAATATTTTTGAAGAGGAGCCTCTGTTGAGCTGGAGGACTTGGTGAGACACGCGGTGCAATATTTTTAAAGAGGAGCCTCTGCTAAGCTAGAGGACTTGGTGAGACACGCGGTGCAATATTTTTGAAGAGGAGCCTCTGTTGAGCTAGAGGACTTGGTGAGACACGCGGTGCAATATTTTTGAAGAGGAGCCTCTGCTGAGCTAGAGGACTTGGTGAGACACGCGGTGCAATATTTTTGAAGAGGAGCCTCTGCTGAGCTAGAGGACTTGGTGAGACACGCGGTGCAATATTTTTGAAGGGCAGCCTCTGTTGAGCTAGAGAACTAGGTGAAACACGCGGTGCAATATTTTTGAAGGGCAGCCTCTGTTGAGCTAGAGGACTTGGTGAGACACGCGGTGCAATATTTCTGAAGAGGAGCCTCTGCTGAGCTAGAGGACTTGGTGAGACACGCGGTGCAATATTTTTGAAGGGCAGGCTCTGTTGAGCTAGAGAACTAGGTGAAACACGCGGTGCAATATTTTTGAAGAGGAGCCTCTGTTGAGCTAGAGGACTTGGTGAGACACGCGGTGCAATATTTTTGAAGGGAGCCTCTGTTGAGCTGGAAGACTTGGTGAGACACGCGGTGCAATATTTTTGAAGAGGAGCCTCTGCTGAGCTAGAGGACTTGGTGAGACACGCGGTGCAATATTTTTGAAGAGGAACCTCTATTGATGTAGGGGACTTGGTGATGCAGGCAGTGCTTACTGGCGCGACCCATCAACATTATATTTTCGCCGTGCTCTCTGAGTATGCAGTGGGCTCGCCGGCAGAGGGGACGGGCACCCGGGCCCAGGTGATTAATGATCGAATCGTCCCGGTCTGAAAAAAAAACCGGGCGTCAGAGGAATCGGGTCTGAATGGCAATGGACCTGAAAGACGTCGTGTCTGAAACGCACCGGGTCTAAAACTTCAGGGTACGGGCCTGAATGGCCGGGCCTGAGCTTGTGGCCCGGGACTGAATCGTCGCACAATAGTAAAGTCAGGCAAACATCGACACTGTAAGCACATAAAGTGAAACAACATCGTTGACGAACCAGTGGCGCGTCCGCCGAGCAGCTGGAATGCGTCGCCGAGCAGACCCAGTGAGCATATGAAGAGATACAACAGCATCAACAGAACCAGTGCACGCAATACGTAGTCAGCTATGGTGCGCGTACGCTCCACACACGATTGGTCTGGGGAGAAATGGAGAATTGCAGGATGACATTATGCCTGAACTATCAAGGCGATAACACGCACCTTTCCACGGTGTCCGTTCGTCGTCAGGCTCGAGTTCGGGCAATGCCCACACATCCTCCTTCAACACGTCACCAACAATCGCCTTGTTCGCGCAGGGATTCGGCGTCGCTGTGCCTGATAATCAACAAATGTATACTTGGTTGTTCATGTGATAAAATGTCTTTGCAATGTCACAAGAACTGGTTGGATTAAATGCTCGTTGCTCATCGTATGACAGTTTAAGACAGGTGATGCCGCATCCGCGTCCACAGTATCAGTACTCAGAATCCAGCAAAGAACTGTCCGGTGTATCAGATTCTCGATTTTATCTACATTAACGCAGACCAAACGCACCGGAGTTTGGTGGCGTGTCGAGCGCAATGCCAGTGTTGCTGTATCCATTCTCGATGTCAGTCGTCTTCAGTTCGCTGACACGATCACCTGTCGGCATCATCAACTGGGAATTGGGCTTGAAGTCGTTCTTGTGAATCGTCGCTTCGGTTACGGTGATCCAGAAACGTCCCAGCTGAAATTCTTGAAGTCTTTAGCGACGAAAACTGTTGAACATTTGGCAATGAAATTGATTCGTCCTGAGCCTGAGCATGCTGGTTATACCATTGAGCTAAAAATAGAAAAACATCAGATTATCGTGAAATATAAATTTTGCGTTTATTGCGAAATCGCATCCGTCGTTACAAAAGCACGAAATTCAACACAAAAATTTCAATTGTTGATCAGAATGAGTCTGGGCGAAAACAGTTGTTGTGGGCGTTGTTGTTTACACCAAAGGTGAGCAGTTTACTGAGTAATAACCTGGAATAAAAAACTGGTTTATTGCCATGTATTCATAACGGATGGTCATTACTCACATTCACGTGTGGTGGTAAGCATAATGATTGCGCTTTCGCAATTGCAGTCCAAGAATTGAGCTCAAATTTTTTTCGGTATTATGTTCTATAGATTTTGTGGATGTGATGCAATGCAACCCACATGAACGCAACCACTCACCCTCGTGTTGATTTGTTGGGCATGAGGTGCCAACAGTGGTCTGTTGTGAAGCAGGCTTGAATCAGCCGCACGTTGTTCTGACGTCATGATTTTGGGATTCGGTGATGTTTCAATCAAAGTCAATGTACATATGGTCAGTCAGTAAATATCGATGTCTGGCCTATGCATTAGCGTGGTCCAGTCTGAAACAGCACAAACATATTGATCGCCGTGTGGTCTCAGACAATTGTCGAAAAAAATGAAGCGGGAAGTTTAAAAATTTGCTGGGTAAATAAACAAAACGCTGCGCAGTCTCTCTTATCGCATTTCAGACCGCACAGAACAGACACAGAAATGTGTGTCAGCCAGATTTGAGAGAAGACAATGGGACCCGACAAAGGTTCCCGTTTAGAACCGGTTCCTCTTCCAGATCCGAACTTTAGCCGTTTCGATATCATTTTAATTTCACAAAAGCAGCGTTCAAGATCATTGCAGAAAAACAGACGATGTTCGCATATGTGCGTTGGCGTCACTGCGGTCACGTGTGTTTCTATAGCATCGCAAGCCGCTGAATAACCCAATAACACGGGTAAACAGCTCCACGGCTGTCGCTTGGGCTTGTGGGCTTGCATTGCGAAAGCTGCTGCTCCAAGCTGACATCATGCCACGTGCAGCCAATCAGCTTGCAAGGGGCACGTGTAATGTCGGCCAGTAAGTCCAGACAGACATCTTTGATGAGAGCATGGCTCTATGTACGTGGGTTGAGTCATAAATATTTTTTCCATTTCTTCATGATTGTGAAGAGGCGTTCCCTGCATTGCGTGTTGTCAATATGTTGATATCATGAAGGCCCACCTTGCGCACGCGCAACGGCCGACGTCAAGCTTTCTGGCTTGGTAACATGACTTTTTTCGAAATTTCAGATTCCACAATTTCGTTTCGACCAACTTTGAAGTCACTCCCAGGGGTATACTCTGGCAATTCTTTTGGGAGAAACTTTTCAACTGCGTTGCCTGATCCGTAAAGCACATTATGCGTGCACTGGCTACAGAAGTCACGTGACCGCTATAGCCAGTGCACGCATCATCCGCTTTACGGATCAGGCAACGCGGTTGAAAAGTTTCTCCCAAAAGAATTGTCAGAGTATACCTGCACACACGTACATTGTGAACGTTAACGCCAGTCGATGTTGGTGGCATCCGCATATTTCTTAATATCCTGAACTCAAGCCACGTGACCAAGGCTGATCAGACCCGATGACCCAGCTTTGTTTCCGGCGCTGGTGTTTGTTTACGCACCGAACAGCTGTTCACAAACATAATTATATTGCACGTTTTTGTCCCGCGTTTTCACGCGTGTTCCATCGAACAGAACCTGTTGTGACGCAATCAAAAACAAAATTTCAACATCACAAAAAATCGATAATTTTTATTCGCACACGCCACATGGTAAGGAATGACACAGACATAATCTGACATGCACACAGTAATCTTTCAGCAACAAACACAGCAACGCACATGTTTTCGAAAATAAAGCTTCATGTTTGTTTGGGGGCACACCACAGACCGACAAAGTTGCTGGGTATCGTCTGAGAAACTCATAATTTTGTTCCGAAATCCGTCTGTGATACGTATAATACAAACTGCAAATTCAGCACACACAATGGGCGGTATGTCCGAAGGGGTGTAAAAGTCAGTTTGGTGTAAAGGTCTGGCGTAAGCTCGGGTCGGTGTAAGCTCGTGTAGACATGAAACATTGCCTGCTGTTAACGTGGAGTGTTTCAGGGTTACACCGAGGTCACACCTATCGACCTTACGCCGTCCTTTACACCCAACTGATGTTTACACAGTTTCGAAAATTCCACCCAACAACACACGCATGTAACGTACAATACAAGACAGTGAAGCCAGCTTTGCAACAGTAATACATCGTGCGCAGTAATTAACTGACCAAGCATCTGGAATAATTATCTAGCTATAATTTGTTAGCACATTAAGGCATTTCATTTCAGAATTACACATCAAAATCAAACAAACATCGACAAAACAATAACTCATGCACAACATGCAACATAATTATACGGTATGTACTGGAAGGGTGTTAAAAATACTGATATGCACCACATTTTCGCAGTTGGAGCATCATTACACACAAACATATACATAGCATGGAAGTGCTATTATCGAGAATTACATCATGAGATAAAAATGAGTGAGTGACCAAGGTAATTGTATAATTGAATCCTCACGAAAACACACAATAAGATACTACCGAACACAGCCCAGCTACACTACCATGATGTTTCACGGAAAGATGCGCATGAGAAAGCCACGTAACGTACGAAACATAAGAAGCCAACGGTTGGTTGGGTCGTTGCTCAGAAACATACACGGAAGTAAAACGTGTAGAGATAAAAAACAACAATGTAGCAACGCACAAACAACAAATCAGACGAAACACGAAAATAAATAATATAACAAGAAATGTACGTATCACGTTTCGACAGGAGCAAGTTGAAAGAAGGAAAAACAGAACGGGGCTGTACGATTTACGGGGCTGAGTGTGGCGGACACGACAAGGGTGACAAGACAGACATCAACCAGCAATTGAATGCGTACCTAACAATTCACAGAGAATACAGACCATTGAAAAGCACATCAGAATACAATCTCCACGTTGAAACATTAAATAAAAGTAGAAATTTGTCACACATTTCCCCGATTCGGGTCAAAGACATCATCAGAGCATCAATGCCATGACCGGCCAGGTCTTGCTTGCAGCATGACACTGATCGCACGCACATACCGACGCGTGACGTTCAACGACAGGTATACATCTCGAAACATTACCGGATGCAGTGAAATTGTGAGACGTATAGTTGGTGAACAGTTCAACAAACAAAGAAGCTACGGAACGCAATCAATCTTAAAGTGAAATTGTCACAGTCGACCTTTGCTTTTCACTTACCAACTGACAGCGAAGTCGGCACGTGCGTGATTAGTGTCATTCTGCGCTGGCGGGCTCAGATATAGCACATGACTTGCAAGCATATCACCCACTCAGCAGCGTGACGCACGCACCATCTATGTTCAGTATGACATCAGCATGGTAACAGACAATAAAGTGCACAAAACACACAATAATCAACAACAATTGTTTACGTGGACGTCGTTTTGTGCTGATCAGCATTTTAAACCCGTGCGAGTGTGTGTGTGTGTGTCCATGAAACAATGAATGTGCTCAAATCCGCCTCTCGTTCTGAGTCTGCGAATGCGTAGTTGACGACGTCTTTGTGTCTGTGGACTGACTCAGATCCACGCGCACCTGGCCCTGTTGTTGTTGACTCCTGGTCTCGGGCGGGGTACGATACACGTCCAGGTCTTCGGCCGATTTGCTGAAATTATACACGCACATCACAATTGGCGGGACTAAGTCCTGTTTCCAATATCCTCTGTTTGTTAGTGAGTAGTGAAATGAGGCCTTATTGAAGCGGCTGTTATGCACAGGCAGGCAGTCACAACTCGGAGATCCAAACCCAAGTGTACAGCAGCACGTATACTTTTTCAAGTGTTGGGGTGCAGACAGCGTGACAGAGTGAATGTGTGGTTCATTCGACGATGTTTCACAGTTGCCCGTTCCCAGAAGTTCTGCCCTTTGCTGAGTTAAAAACTGACCTCTGGCGAGGGCGAAGATATGATTTTATGACACTGAAAGCCAAATCGCGTCGTTTGAAACATTGCTCCACTGCAAGTAACTGATTAGACTCACATTCACACACAAGCAAGAGCGGAATCAGGGGGCACAGGGACCACGCCGCCTTTGGCTAAATTGGTCCCTGAATTGAGTTGGTCAAATCGCACCGTTTCGGAAAGAAAAAGGAAACCTCCTCTAAATCGCAGGATTGGCACTCTTACTCCAAAGATCGCGCATCTCGCTCGGCTATTGATGGAATCGATTGGCATTGCCAACTACAGGAGCCAATCAGTTGAATAACAATAAAAGTCGAACACGCGAGATCAAACCATTGGGATCTGGCCCGGCATAGACCCGAAGCCAAAAAGAAAACAGAAACGAATATTCACAAACAGACAATCACCACAACACCCGCGTATCATCAGAGCATACCTGATTGATTGTTGTATCAATTGCAATCGTGCCTTGTCCTGATTGTCGGCGCGTTGCAGCATCATCAGATTGTCATCGTCAGCTGATCGCGCTGTGCTCGCCGACATCGACTGTTTGTCTTTGATCGACTGCAAACAGCAAGACAGAAATTAGTTTGTTTTAATAAAGTTTCACAAGGATAAATCATGCGTACAAAGGTGGTGCCGTCCAAAACCACTAAAAAACCCGAATAGGAAAACCCCGAAAACGAAAAACCGCGAAAAAAATCTCAGGCAGGGATAAAAAATATTGTTGTCAGAACTGGGCATTCATGTAGCTCGTGAAGCGAAGCACGAACAAAACATCACTTCCACACTTGTAAAATTGGCTTCGGTTCAGGCATGAGCACAGTCCATGAGAAGAAAATGTCCACAAAAAGCCAACTGCCAGGCTTTCATTTGGGGTTACGCTCAGACTGCCAGCCAGGAAGTTACATTCCAACAAGCCCCTTTCCAACAAATAAAATTGTTTTTCACACATTTTATATTTTTCGGTGTTTTCATGTTTCGTTACGGGATTTTTGTTTTCGCGGTTTTCGACTTTCGGCGTTTTTTAGTCTTTTTCGGGGTTTTCGACTCCACTCGTAGTTTATTGGAAGAAAGTGTGGTCAAAGCACCAGATTTACCACAAAAGCATTGTGTTTTTATGTCTGGTCACAACGAGTCCATGAGCGATAACTGACTATTTTCACCACATTGATCACTTTTGCACGTTGATGCCCGTTCACCCGTCCGGTTAACTTGGCAACAAAACTCCAAAAAAAACACACGTACCTTGACAGGTCCACAACACGTGGCTGAAACATCACATTCAGCAGGCGGACATTTGACGAAACATTGTGACATCGAGTCACGTCGACCGCCGATGCCCGATATGTGAGGGTCGGACGATACTCGGTCGAGCGTGGCTGCCGAGTGGTGCTCGCTTTGCTGCAAACATCATTGTCTTGTCATTGTTGAGTGTTGTGCAACTTGGGTGATTAGTAAACTGTTTGAAATATGATTTTGGAATCCTGTCCATTGTGCCCCTCCCGGTTGAGTTTGATTGCGCATAATTATACTGGATGGAGAGAGTGTAACATGAAAATGATAATCGGTGGGCGCCAAATTGGTTTGTTCAGATCAAATGAACAAACAAACTGGCCAAATACGTGAAGCAAGTTAACAGTTCTTTTTTCGGAAAGGAGCAAACAGTGGGTGAGGTAATATGTGCCCAGCTCTTAAAAGCAGAGCAGCAAACTAACCACGCGCGAGCGCATCGTCTCAAACTCCGGCTGTATTGTGGTGGAGTGAATGTCGAAATCATGGAACAATTGCTTGATTTTCTCAGCGCTCGCTATCCAATCGGCGAGCTCGTGGAATTTGATGTGTGACGTCGCGATTACCTGTTGATTGGCACTCACGTTGTACATTACAAGAGAATGCCGAATCATGCCTGCTGATCAGCCCTCCACGCTAGAATTTTAACCACCTTGCTGACTCAGAGTCAGTCTAATGCAATGAAAGGGGCCGGAATTGTAGCGGACTTATTTCCTATCGGCCCTGAGGTCCCCAAAAACCAAAGCGCTAATTTAATTTGTGAAAATTGGTTAATTTGACAATATACATGTCACTGTGTTACTTACTTTGATGCTACACTTGCTACTATGTTTACACGTGACAGAATTTTCCCAACAAACCTTGAGACCAGCTAAACGCCAGACGTGAAATTCGTGCACGGCTTGCACACCAGGCAGCTGAAATGTTACATCACTGGTATTTTTTGGTTTCACATAATTACAGGCGAGTCAAATCAATCAAATTGGTGTTGGTGAAACGTAATTTAAAAAAAACTCTTTTTTTCTTGTTTTGAGAACGTATTTACGTTTGTGTTTTCACTTTCTGGAACAATAACAAGATTTATGATCGGAAGACTTGTCAGTCCCCAACCACCAATAGCACACGGCAACACACCCCTCCCCATATGAGAGACATAAACATAATAACAGACGCCACGCTATCAAAAAATGAACAAAATGCCAGAACTATTGTGCGTCGCGCACAAACCAGCTGCTAGGTCAACACAAGCCGGCCAGCCAAAACCAACAAAACGCCAAACTATGGCCAGGTAATATTTCAAGACACGGCCCAGGTAATGTGCTGTAGCTGGAGCAAAAGCAGCGTGTCATACAACTTCACACTTCTTTTGTGTGACTACACCTCAGCACATCAACATACCCCGCCAGCGCTAAGGTTAAGAAATTCGGTACCCCTTTTTATCGTACAAAGTTGGCACTCAACAGCTTACACAAACCAAGCACCATTGTTTGCCGCGTTAATCGATAGCAACCACAGTTGTTTGCTGTGTGCGGGTGCGGGGCACAATAAATTTCGTTGATTTGGTCATAAAATGTACATAACCGGTCTCTATGTGCGCGCGTGAAGGTGCAGAGGTGTTGTTCATACGAGCAGTACTGACCTTGAGAAGAGCCTCCTTGAGTTCGTGCACGTCAATATCCTTTGGCGGTGTTTGTAGCAAAATTAAGGCCGTCTCTTTCACTGAAAAGCAAAACCAAAGTTAAACGCACAGCAAACAAGACTAATGATGATACAAATTAACTCACATAGCGGGATTGTGGTCGAACAAATGATAGTGACCATGACCAAGCTGAAAAGCGTCGGTCGTTATGAGAAAGAAAATAATCACGGAAACCGACACGCAATAGTGCCAACCTAAGCGCAGGGTCGAGGTATTTCTGGAAGAATCCGTCATATTGTTCGATGGGCACCAACATGCAGACAGTGGCATTGACAACAACGATAATCGAGCCCAATGCATCACCCAACACGTGCAGGAACACACCACGCATGTTGAGTTGTGCTGACGACGGTTTGGCTGCAATCACAGCTAGTTTAAATTAAGTCACATTCAAAAGAAGCTTGGATCGCATAATGTTACTTTTGTACCGGGGTATTTACTGATGCCACCAATTTCGGCATGTGTAAATGAGGGGCAGTGTCTTGGATATTGGGCCCTAAAACCGCGAGAAATTGAGACGGTCCACGTCCACGATGATGGTTTTCCTATCAAACTTGAAGCAGCCAAAGAAAGCAATGCATTTCTGTTCCGCTGGTGGAGCGCCTTAATCAATGACGATAACGTCAGCTTCGTAACGTGTGGTCAGCCAAGTGAACAGCAAGTCAGCAAGTGGAAGCGACCAACCCTTTTTGTTTGCTTTGCCCGTCTGTCCAGTGCTGGGTGTGGGCGAGTTGTTGTTGAGCAACAATTGTTCCTTCTGATGCGTCATGTCGTCATTCAGCACATTATGATGGTGATTGGTGACCGTGTACAGGCGATCGTCCGAATCGTCGCGGGACACCGCAATGCAATGCGCCTGAACGGCAAAGGGCGGTTGTCTGGCTCTCGTGTCAGACTTGGAGTTCGATTTTTTGATTGTGTGCAAAAGAAGATTATAAAACTTACGCTCAAGCTGCGGATTTTGCGCGTGTCGAAATCAAAATTAGCAAATAAATGTTGTAGCCCAGTCAGCCACACTTCAATCAGCTATTGATAAATAAAATGAAAGTTCATCAGGGATTTAGAAACAAATAGCATACAGCGAGGAGCAGTTCAGTTTGGTTCCTAATATTCACAATATGATTCAAGATTAGGTTATAAAATTAGCTAAAACCAGCCACATTGTCTCACTCTAGTCTAATACAAGCGGGCAAGACAACACCTACGGTTCCGACGCGTGTGAATCTTCCCTGAAAGCATCGCATTATTGTACTGCGGATGGCCTCCATCCATCAACCCACCCAGCCACCGACCTCTTTGACCACTTGTGACGCATGTAGTTCATCCGGTTGAGCATCGTCACGCCCGCCGTGTGAGTGTCCATGTCCACCACCACCACTACCGCCATGTGAATGACCGTGACCACCACCGTGACCTGCGTACATGTTGTCATGTATGTAGCCAAAGATATCGTTTGCGGGTTGCACTCCCCGCTGGAACGGGAGTGGAAAATTGGAAGGGTATGGCGTATGGGGGGTGGAAAAACTTTTTTCCCATTGTGTTGGGACAAGCACTCCAAACAAATAACCCATTGAACTCGAGAAGCAACAAAAATAACCGGCCCTTGCGGTACAGGAAATGTCCTGAAACTTGGGCTGGGCATGGGAAGTTTCGGATCTGTCAACGACACCGCTGGCAGTTCTTCGATTAACATCTATCCATGGTTGCAAGACAGCAATTTTTTATGGACGTGCGTACGTGGCAAGAGGCATATCCATAAACACAAAAGTGAACCAGAAGCAATCGTTGTCCCAGTGATGTGACTTTCAACCGTTCCAGTGGTAATTGTTGGGATCAGAGTGAACCAACCATGAAACATGAAGATGCCGATCACGTTAATGAACAGGCCGATGGCGCCCACGATCAGAATCAGCTGTGGCTCTTTGATCTGTTCCGGCTGGAATTTGGGTCAACCTTTGCATTTTGTTTGCATGAATTAATTTTTTATTTGAAGCAATGGCGGCGTGTGACTTTCACTACACTGGTCTTATCTAACGGGGTTGCTACGTTTCTGCAACAGCCCATGGCGTTACCATGTTGGGATGCCAGGCTGGGCAATGTTGCACTCGCGAAAGACGTAGCTTCAAGGAGCAACACAGTAGAACAGAATCGCTACAATTTTTACCATTATTGAGCCAGGAGCAATTGGAGGCCAGTGAAAACTGTTTGACAGGGTGGGGTTATTTTCATTTATGCGGTGCGGTTCGCCGGTACTTGTACCCAGGTGCCCCTCTTCAAAGACACGACTCGGTGCTTATCTTCTAATTTTTTCCAACTTCACAGGCACCAGCTTGCCTACAAATCAGACCGACAGCAAGTTGATCGGAAAGTCAAAGTCCACTTTACAAACGTAGCGAGCGACGCCAAACCGACCTCGACCAATCGTTTGATGGCCTCGACAAAGATGGAGAAACAGAGCGCCAACAGGAACACTGCGTTGACGAGCGCACCCAGCACTTCAGCACGAACCCAACCGAAAGTGTTGGATTTGGTGCGACGTTTGGCCACCTGTGAAATGGGTCAACACTGTTCAGTGCTCGCTCACAAATGGGAAATCTTATCTACGACGATAAATGCAATTTAGTTTGACAGCAGCACCACCACTGTTCATAATAGCCATAATCAAAGTCGCAAGGCGGATTTTTAATTTTTTATTTTTCAATTAAAATCGTTTTTGGGTGTCATTAAAATCGTCAAAAATTTGCTATCGCGTTGCGTTTACGTAACCTGAAAACATCTCCCTATGCGTCTTGCCTTTTCAGTTTGTAAAACAATAAAAATATCTGCAGTGCTGTTTTTGACAAGTGAGGTTCGATAGCGAAAATGTGATACGCGATAGTACCTCGAAAAACATACCGGATACTGATCCCTAGTGACAATTTTAATTGAGAATATTTCTAGTCGCAAGACTACATTTCCCATCGTGGTCGCAGTCTATGCTTCAAAGTTAATGCACGGGACCGACCTTCATACAAGCGAACGCAATGATGAGCGCCAACACGTCGGACAACATGTGGAAACTGTCGGCCACCAGCGCCATCGATGACGTCATATAGCCGACGATGATCTCGACGAAAAAGAAGGACAACGTCAGGGACAGCATGGCACTGAGTCGGATCGATCGACCGAGTCCACAACACTTGATGTAGTAGGAGAACGTGTCGCAACAACCACACATGCTGCTCAGTTGCGACATTATGCCACTAGGTGCTGTTGCTGCTGGTGGTGTCGACTGTGGGTGTGAATGTCCGTGTCCGTTGCTCTGTGCACTCGACTCCGATGGCGATGTCTTGCTGCGTCGTCGGTCACTTGTTGACACCAACAATGACGAGGCCGGCTGTTGTTGTTGTTGTTTGATCACGACGGATGAGGTGCTGTCTATTCTGTTGTTGGTAACGCTCGTGTCCAATGGATAGATCGCGTTACCTTTGCCTGCAACAAAATCAGCTACATTCAATTCAATTATTGTGAAACCAAACGTTGAATTATCTAGTTTGCGCCAACACTGCTAGCGGACCACATTCGCTATGAAAGAAGGCGTTTGTTGGACAAAGTCCAAAACTACGTAGGACTACGTCTTTTAGACACTTTTTGGGTGCAATTTGCACCTAAAATTTCAGAATACCGTAAAAACCTAAATAGAAGGGGGCTCTATTAATTCACTGACCCCATTTTGGGGGCTCTATTCCGGGGCGGCCTCTACCTCTAGTAATTCACTGACCCGAACCTGAAAAATTGTTCCCAGAAATACCTCAAAAAAATGGGTTTGAATTTGAAAGGACGTTTTTTCGCTTGTAATCGCATTTATTCGTGTCTATTCGTCAATTAGAGGCATATTATGTGCTCTGAACGAACAACAAACGTGAGCCTTAATACACTACTGTATGGGGGCCTATGCCCCTGGGGAGGGCGCCCCCCCCGTATCCATCTCACCCTAGGGGGGGGGGGGGGATATATCTCGCCCACAGGACTCAGAATCTTTTCTTTTCAAGACATTTTCTCTCTCCCAACCCCCCCCCCCCCCACCCCCACACACCTAACAACCCCCAACAAAACAAAAAAACATCAACCAACAAACAACAAACCCAAACCTTTTGACGGACCATATTGGGTAGCCTCTGGGGGTATCTCGAGTAACTCCGAAACCTTCCCCGATTGGCCTGCCACCACACTGATAGGGGGTGTTACTTAGGGGGGCTCTATTCCGGGGGGCTCTATTAATTCACTGACCCCTCTTTTGTGGGGGGCTGTATTACGGGGGGCTCTATTCCGGGGGGCTGTATTTAGGTTTTTACGGTAGCACCTGAAAACTGGAAGGTTATGTACAATTTGCACCTGGACTTTTGAACTTCAAACAATTCCTAACTTGTACTTATCGCCCGTTTTTAAGCTCAAAAGCGCAAAAACTTCGCTGCGCGGCTTTTTTGCCGCGATTTTGGGCTTTTGGTTCGGGCCGGGCAGGGCCGGAGATTTGGAGGATCGGGCCGGGCACACCGGCGTAAAATAGAGCCTCCCAAAAAAATACAGCACACCCAAAAGGGGTCAGTGAAAAAATACAGCCCACTTGTATTTTAGATTTTACGGTAGGTTAGCCCATAAGTGTTCACGATAGATCGATGAAATCAAAAAGTGTTGACGACAGATAGATGAATTTGAGGGGACCCTCCCCGTCCCCACCGCCCCCCAAGTACTACCCTGCTCCCCCTTCCCCCCGAGCCCGGGGGTACACTATCTATCTCCCCCTCCGAAAAAAACGAGGGTTCCGCTCAGTGTAGTGGCAGGCAAATGGTTGCAAGGTACCCTTGGGGGGATGGATCCAGATGGTTGCAAGGTACCCCCTACCCAGCCTCCTGGAGGTTGCAAGGTACCCCTGAGGTCCGAAAAAAAGGGTGTTTTTTGCATGCTTATACTGCAAATTTGGCCGAAAAATTGGTACTTTTTTTGCATTTTGGCCGAAAATTTGCCTAAAATACCTATTATATGGCGCGATTTTTGGGGTTTTGAGGTCGAAAAACACCCATTTTACCTATCAAAACCATTAATTGATGGTTGCAAGGTACCCTCCGGCCTCCGGGGTAGTTGCAAGGTACCTACCCTTCCCCCCATCCCCCCCAAGGGGTGGTTGCAAGGTACCTACCGTAAAAACCTAAATACAGCCCCCCCCCGGAATAGAGCCCCCCCGTAATACAGCCCCCCAAAAAGGGGTCAGTGAATTAATAGAGCCCCACCCCGGAATAGAGCCCCCCCTAAGTAAATCCCCTATACAGTAGTGTATTAACGCTTGATAGCGGGGCACAGGTACATTTATGCACGTTTGTTGTTCGTTCAGAGCACATAATACGCCTCTTATTGACGAATAGACACGAATAAATGCGATTACAAGCGAAAAAACATCCTTTCAAACCCCTTTTTAGGGGTTTTTGGGGGTATTTCTGGGAATAATTTTTTCAGGTTCGGGTCAGTGAATTAATAGAGGCCCCCCTGAAATAGAGCCCCCCGCAATAGAGCCCCCAAAATGGGGTCAGTGAGTTAATAGAGCCCCCCTTCTATTTAGGTTTTTACGGTACTCCTTAGGGGGGAATCCCCCCAGCCACTACACTGGTTCCGCTATCTCCCCCCTCCCGGACCAGGGACTATCAGTGTAGTTCCTGGTCCGGCGGGGAAATTAGTGTTCCTCCCTACTTTTTCGGAGGGGAAGTTAGGTTCAGGAAAAAGTCACTTTTTGAGGTTGAAAATTTTACCTATTTTTACCCCTTTTTGGAAAAAATTCTTCATAAATAGGGTATTTTGTCCCCTTTTGAGCACATTGACCTGAAAATCACACATTTTAGGCCTAAAAATGCCCATTTTATGCCTAAAAATGGCCATTTTAGGCAAAAATTGGGGAAATTAGTGTACTAAGTACTAGTGTACGTTGGTCGGGGTCGGGGAAATTAGTGTACCTTAGGGGGGTCCCCCCTCCCCCCAGGAACGACACTGGGGGACTATACTGTGTGTGTGTGAGCAGTGTTGGAGGTACTCTGGAGGGGGGATACCTACTGTACCGCGCTCGCAGAGGGGGGATACCTACTGTACCAGAGCCGATGGCCTGGGGGGGGGGTTATGTACCTAGGGGGGGGTTGGGGGGTTAGGTTTTGGGGTGAAAATTTTTTATGTGTTTATTATGTGTGGAATCGTGTGAAAACGTAGTATGTGCGCGCGTAGCGCGCGAATTTGGGGTAATTTGAGGTAAAAACCACTGATTTTACACTAATTTTGGCCATTTTGGTCAAAAATTGGCACTTTTGAGGCAAAATCGGGGGGATACCGTAAAAACCTAAATACAGCCCCCCCCCCCGGAATAGAGCCCCCCCCGTAATACAGCCCCCCCAAAAAGGGGTCAGTGAATTAATAGAGGCCCCCCCGGAATAGAGCCCCCCCCCCACAGTAACATCCCCTATACTGTAGTGTATTAAGGCTTGATAGTGGTGTACAGGTACATTTATGCACGTTTGTTGTTCGTTCAGAGCACATAATACGCCTCCTATTGACGAATAGACACGAATAAATGCGATTACAAGCGAAAAAACATCCTTTCAAACCCCTTTTTAGGGGTTTTTGGGGGGTATTTCTGGGAACAATTTTTCAGGTTCGGGTCAGTGAATTAATAGAGGCCCCCCCGGAATAGAGCCCCCCCCGTAATAGAGCCCTCCCAAAATGGGGTCAGTGAGTTAATAGAGCCCCCCCTTCTATTTAGGTTTTTACGGTACCTACTGTACCAGGGTGAAAATCGGGGGGGGGGGGATACCTACTGTACCATGCCAAACATCGGGGCCGGGGGGGATACCTACTGTACCAGGCGAGGGGGGATACCTACTGTACTGGGGGGCTGGGCTACCCCCCCCAAACCCCCCCCCACCTCCAACACTGTGTGTGAGTGTTGTAGCCGTAATCTCGCACGGGCCCCGCCACTAGGTCTCTGCTCTAATCAATGCACAGTTCAGTTGTTGATATCCTATTATTTTTGTCTTTATGTCAACAACTGTCCTATATGCAGCGTGGTAATGCTGTAATCAAATCAATGCATAGTTGTTGATGTTGACACCCAACTACCGTATTGTCGGAAATAGAACCCCCCAGCGTAGTACTTGGTCAAGGGTGTTGACGATAGATAGATTGGGACCCGAAATGTGTTGACGATAGATAGATGACCCAAGTCCGAAATCTGGGGGGGGATCGACCCAAACTTGTTGACGATAGATAGATGGTGGGGGGGGGGGGTCGCCAAAAAGCAAGGTATAGTCCGGTGCAGGGTTGTGGTTGGGGGGGGGTTGGGGGGGTATTACCCCCCCAACTGCTAGGTAGCTTTCTTGCTCCGAAACCCATACCCCCCCCAAACTGGCTAGCTAGCTTTCTTGCTCCGGTCACCAAGTTAATAAAGTGTTGATTTTAGTGCCAAAATGACCATTTTATGGGCCAAAATTGTCAAATTCGGTCAAATTTTCTCACACGTGCACAAAAATACGCATTTTAAGGCTTATTTTAGCATAATTTCGACCAATTTTTATACCCCTGTTTTTGACTTCTGGACCAATACCCCCCCAAATCGGGGTACCCGGCTAGCTAGCTAGCTTTCTTGCGCCGTACCCCTCCAGCTAGCTAGCTTTCTTGCTCGGACCAACTACATCACTGGTATAGTGTACTAAGCATGTAATAGTGTGTAAATATTAATGAAAATGTACTTAGATGTACTAAATCCGCGCGTAGCGCGCGATTTTTTGCCTATTTGGGACAAAAAATACCGATTTTGAGCCATTTTGAGGCAAAAATACCCATTTTGGGGTCGAAATGTGTTGACGATAGATAGATTGTTCCCAGAATTTGTTGACGATAGATAGATTTGCCCATAGGTGTTGACGATAGATAGATGAAATCAAAAAGTGTTGACGATAGATAGATGAATTTGGGGGACCCCCCCCCCCACCCCCCCAAGTACTACCCTGGCTGGAACCCCCCCATTAATTGAACCCCCCTAAATGGCTCGAAATCAAAAATAGAACCCCCCCCATTAATTGACCCCCCATTAATAGAACCCCACCTCCAACCTTCACCGTACCACAGATTAGTGGTATGGTAGGGCTGTGTTGCTGTGTCAAACATTGTTTAAGCTTGCGTACACAACAGAATGGAGCTTTCTAAGCATAATTGCCGCTGTTGAAGTTGAAGTTAGAAAATACCGAAAACAAGCCATTTTTATGGGCATTATTAACAATGATATTTTTCGTCGGGGGGCCAAATGAAAAATATAACCCCCCAATAATTGACCCCCATAAATTGAACATCCCAAAATGACCCCAGTGAAAAAATAGACCCCCCGGGTTCTATTTCCGACAATACGGTATTTTTGTCTTTGTATATTGTATCAACAACTGTCCTATACGCAGCGTTGTAATGCATAGTTGTTGTGTTGACACGAAAGACATTAAAGACAAAAAATACAAAAAGACATTTATTATTTTTGTCTTCTTCGATCAACAAGTGTCCACATGCCGTCGGGAGATGGAATTCACACAAGTCACAAACGAAGTGAATGTTCTTTGACAATTGAAATTTTGCACACGGCGGAGGAAGAAAAAAGCGGCGCAGATTGGTCCGTCAATTTGAGCCCGCTTCGAAATGCGTTGCGACCGCCCCTGGAGACTCCGAGATTTCGGCGTCACACAAGTTTCGGTTCGTAACAGCCCCAGTTGTGTGACCCTATTATGCGCACTAAACCGCTTTCTGTTTGATCATGTGAAATGCCCACTCCTCGACACAATGTGACTCAAACATAACTGATCACCCACTAGTAAAAAATATTTTCAGGTCTGACATATTTTCACATACTCTGACTGTGTCCTGACAACATGGAACCACCAACAACAGGGACGATCACAACGTGGTCAGCTCTGCGTGATAACAAGGTGACCAGAAAACCCGCGCAGCAACTGTGCCATGAACAGTTAACAAAAGTTGAACTAAGTTTAGTGGCAGCGCCGCACTTGTGTGCGTGTTGTGTGCAAAAAATACTAACGTTGCTGCAGGAAAAATGCGCAGTATGACTGGAACTGAATATAAAAAGATGCAGTAAGCCATATCTTTCGAAAGAACACCAATTTGGTATTGATATCAGCAACGTGGGCATGATTTGCTGCAGTCGAACGTACACAAGAAAAATGCGTCTGGTTTTGGTATGCGGTAAATTTGAAGAAATGATGCAGACTGTGTGAATATGCCGGTAGATTGCCTCTACAAGGCAGCACATATTCTGCCCCGTGTAATACTGGTCACCCGTATCGTTGTCTGAGTTGTCCTTGGTCACGCATATATATACACGGAATGACCGTGCGCTATCACAAATGCAATCTACGTGCACGCGTGCTGTTTGACTGATTAAATTCATAAACATTTGCACAGATTACGAACACGCAGTGATGTCGACTGACGCGACGCACCAGTCGGTGTCAGAATGGGTTGGTTTCAGCAACTAACGTTGGACGGCCAACACAACCCCATCATTTCTTGGCATGTGAGATACTCTCGACCCCCCTTTAACAATCCCGAATCCATCCATTGGCAGTCACATACCTGCAGTCAACGCCAGACTGGGCACTGCGATGATGACCTCGGTGGTCATATTGTTGCATTCGGGTGATCGATTTACCACATTCATTATGTTGTTGTTGTTATGCGATTATGTTGAGATTAGATGCTAATGATTGCTGCTGCGAACCAACGCATGATATATTTGACGGGATCCAGTCCCCAGCCAGGGTATACTATCCGATTAATTTGTCTGAAATTGCATACAGTCCATAGAATCGCATACAGCAAATATTAATGCCTTGAAGATAATGATCACTGTCCAAAGTAAATTCAACATGAACTTAAAAAACGCACCGAATATCACATCTCAAGGTCAGCATGATCAGATCAGATGTCGATGAATGGCGTGTGTATAGTCCAACCACGTGCTCAGGAGACGACTCTTTTTAAAGCTTGCTTGGTCAGATTCAAAAATGCGCCGTTTACAAGGGTTTTCGCAAACAAAAGAAGGAGATTCGGCCGAGAGACGTGATGACAAGTTCCACTCCACCTGGCTGACCTCAATTTGTTCCGTGCTTACGCGAACAGCAACATCGTTCAACACACAAATGTTTGGGAGTCAAAAGGGAATTTACGCACCAAGGTGGAGAGCGTGTTTTTAAAAAAATAAATGCGTTTCTCTTTCTTTCATTTCCGAAATGCGTGGAACCGGAACATTATTGGATCCGTTCAAGTCAACTTCAAAATAAGTCGTCTCATGAGTTCGTGCTGGACTATACAAAACCGCCTCCCCGGACAATCCTGGTCACCATTGAGCCAATTACACACTATTTAGCGTAAACAAACAACAATAATTCGCTAATACAAATTGTAATTTAGTGTCTGGAATGACCGAAAATTACAGACGTTACTGCAACATGCACCAAAAGTAAGTTTTTGTAACTATCAATTGACTCTTGATACGCACCGTTTTTTTTGCTTGTGTCGTTTTCAATCCGAGAGAATTTTGGAAAAATAAACACTGTTTTAACTCGAACACACTGTGCAGCAGCATGCGAGCATGTGCGTATTGGTGCAATAAATAGCAAAAAACGGGTAATTTGTACTTAATGATGGGTGATTGCTGACAGTAGAAGAAACCATGCTTAGACCTGGTGTCGTGACGTGATGTCTAAGGCTACAAAAAAGCCTCCTTGCATGAATTAACACCTTCCTCGGAGTCGGAATAACCCCGCCCGTGTGCAGTGCAGTTGCGTATGCTTGCACAAGGGGCATATTGATCTATTTGCAAATCGGAGACCAGCATAATTGTTCTATTTGCAAATCGGAAACTATAAGCAAAAGTTGAATAAGACACCAGGGATATTATTCGAAATTCTCCGGGACCTTGCATACGTGATGAAGTGCGGTGCGTTTGCGCATTTATGGAAAGAAACCTGCTGGGCATTTCATGACGCTGGTGTAATAAATTACAGTCCAATGTGGCAAGTTTCAAAATTTCCCGTTCGGCACATATTGCGAAAGCATTGATTTCGACACGAGTTGTTCAACGTTTGACTCATCTTTTGGTATTGATGCATCTTTTAGCGAAGGTCTCTCACGAAAAAAGATTGACATCTTTTACGCTGAGAAAGACAACTTACTGCACATGTACATACATACGTAAGGTAATATATAACAATAAGCCACATGCATTTCGTATTTCGCAGAACACCTTTTTCATAGCTGCATTTTCTGCTTGGTTGAAAAAACTTCCAAAAGATTTCTTCCACAGCCTGATAACCATTACCTTGACGTAAGAGTAGCAACCAATTTCGTTTCTGTATGTTTGCGGTTAACGGTATTCGCCTGGTTGACAAGGATTGAAATTGAAACTGCCAGGCAGATTTCACTCATCTGAGCCCAGATCAACAGTGAGGAAAAAGCAATCACCGCAGCTTTTTGTTTGTGGATTTTGACGTGCATTAGAATTCGACTGGAAATCAAACAACACACAAAAAGAATGACCGATCTTTACTTGTTTGAGCAAATCGGTGGCTTGATTACGCAAGATCGTGGGTTTCCACAGCTGACAATTGTGATCAGTTCCAAAATACTACAGGGATATAATAGTAGGAAGGAAGGAAGGGCAGAGCAACGACCAACCTGCGTCAGGCTCCAAGTCTACAGCAAGGGTTTCAAAAAAGCCGACTGTATAAGATGCGATAATTTCGTTTCAACACACAACCAAAAAACAACTTGAGTGGGTAACCACCAATACTGTAAATGGCGGATAGGACAGATACCTAACGCCTGTGTATCAAACAGTAAGTTCTTGTCCCGGCGTGGGTGGCAAAACAGAGAACTGGCGAGGTTGAGATTTGAATATAATCAACTCAGTTGGCTTGTTTGCGCATTTGCGGGATGCGCGCCAAAATGTTCCTGTTTGGGAATCCCCCTGTTTGTTCACAACACTAAGATAGCGTGACTCCAAGAACGGTCAGTCGGTACTGTAGCACCATACAACATTCCAAGAGCGCGCAGTGTACGTTGATCTGGTGGAACCTGTTTATGTGCTGACTTTGACAGTTGAGTTGCTGCACAATGGTCGTTGCGCAAAGAACGTATATAATACAGATGCAGCGTCAATTACAGCACGCTGGACATAAGGGCAGCTCTCCATATTTGAACCAGCAGGGGACATAAACCAACTGCGTTGCACCATTTGACTGCACGTATGTAGATGCAGCGAGTACTGTACCTAGAAGCGTTGAGGGTATTACGTGTCGAGGTACACCTGTGTGGAGTTTGGTGCAGCGCAGAAGATTATCAAGCAATGGACATTTTGACCGAAACAAAACCGGTTTGAACGATGCGTTATGGTCTAAGGTGTTCATAAAAGAAGCGTGCACAAGTCGCAACTCTTGCGTTAAGTCACTTAACGCATTATCGTTTGGTATGGAATGGATCGCTATCGCTTTGAAATTGCAAGCAACGATGAAATTATATGAAATTTCACGCTTTGCACGTTGCAACAAAAGCCGCCCACCCGCCAGTACAATATAAAACGGGTTAGTCCGCATTTTTTAAAAGAATTGTGCACGCAGTGCTCTATGATTTCAGGATTGGTGATATTGAATGTCCATGCCATGCTGAATATACAAACATGTGCAATGAAGCTAAGACGACAACTTTTTCGAATGAATTCTGGATGGTTATAAATGTGAAGTGCGGTATAAAAGCTCTAGTGAATGATGGCGACATTTATACATATAAATTATATCTAATAAAATGTGTGTAATAATTCAACTGGACTCCACTGTCTACATATCAGTAACTGTATCTAGAACGTGTGTGTGTGTGTGTTGCACCCTTTGTGTCGGTCAGAGTTCCGACGCAGACAACAACCAGCCGTGACCACAGGACTGCACTGGTCGGTGCTTGTTGACTTTACAACTTGTCTGGGTGTGGGGATTAATGACCATTTGTACATTTTTGCGACTTTGCAAGTGCTCTGCGCTCGCAGAGTCTGGGTGGAGTGCGCAATTGCACAGACATAAAATCGCCACTTTCATCGCGCCCGAACGCGAAAAGTTACGCAACAGAGTGCTGTTTATACCTGGATGATTCCATATCGCCGCCCCACCAAGAACAGTGACAAAGTAGTTGTAGTTGTAGACATGTGTTGGTACCTGCGGTTAAATGGGACTGTATTTGCCAAATGGCTGAGTAAATCTTGGTGGTGTTTCTAAACAACGGCTACCACAGTTAATCTGTCAAAACGCAGCAGCGGCCAATGTTTCGTAGAATACCGATCAGTTCGGTGAACCAAAACATGTGATTCACAAACTATCAAGAATTCAAAATTGTGAATGTTATTGTAACCCAAGCAGCAATGGTCGAAATTTGAATCAGGAAAATAGATTTTGCAAAAGAATTATTTTATTATTATTATTATTTATTATTATTATTAGAAATATTTTAAATAATGTGTTGTTTTGGCGGTGCGATGTGAATGGTTTTCCTTGTTAAGAAGAGTTTGTTCGCCTCAGATTCGCAGTATTATCTATGTTTGTAATATAATTTGATAAAAGGCATCGTGTGCCCTAGAAATCACAAGAAACTGGTGCACGGTGCAAAAATATTTTACTTTTGCATGGATAGACATGTGATAGGAATACAATTGAATACATGCAGTATATACTGTACATGTAATATTATACCTGGTATTGCAATGGATAGGTACCGACCGGCGCATTGTCATACCTCTTGAGCAACTGATTGGTAAAAAAATTGCGTCATAAAAAGCGGATGACATAACAGCGTGGTAAGTTTCATCTTCAGAAGTCGGCAAATATCGGCTATAATATTACGCAGTGATCTACTCCAGTGGTCAAATCACTTCGTCAACTGACGGCAGCCCCAAGTGAGCGCGAGAAATAACGCACGGTATTCGGGGTAAGTTGACGACTCTACAAAGTGAGTTGACGAAGTGATTGGACCACTTGAGTTGACCACTGTAATATATGCCCAAATATCGGGTCAATGATTGTGTATAATTTGCCGCCAAACGGGTGTGTGGTTGAAGCAGGCGCATTTCTCAGTTCAAAACCAGCTCGAAAACAAATAAACGGCTGCCTGGATAAGCTGGGGGTGCAGGATGCGCTAAGACCCGAAACCCGAAACACGAAATATAAATTTTTTCTATGTCCATGTTTCGGGTTTCGGGTCTATCTGGTGGAGCCCTAAGAGATCTGCGTTTTGCTGCACCAGGTCAAGGGAAACCTGATTATCCTGGTCAACTGCACAACAACAAAGGCATACATACATGCAGTAGGTACATGTACGACGAAACGGCAGCCAGTGCACAAACAACCAAAGTCGTGTCACAGACAAAACAGCGGGATTCGAAAGATAGCACCCACTCAAGCACATATTTGTTGAGGGTAAATGTAGGCCTAAGCCTCAGCCCAAGCACAAACCGCCCAAGCCTAAACCAATCGACAAAGATTAGCTGCTTTCAGTGCCAGCTGTTTTGCCACCGCTGTTTTGTCCGTGCTCCCAAAGTCACCGCGCGTGCGTTTGTTGTGCTGCACAAAAACCATCCGAGGTTTGACAACAGAGTCAGCGCACACACAACATCGTCATAAATAAATACAAAATAAATCTTTAAATCGGCCACTATTATCGTTGGGCCCGTTCGTGCACTTTCAACGTTGTCTCTTAATCTCGGAGGAGACCGCTGTTGCACCACGATGCAGTCAGAAGATCTATTTGGGTTGCAATGTTGGGTGTATTTTAGAACTTATTCAACCGCTGTTTTTTCGCATTTGAGTATTTTGACATAATGCTGTTCCGTCAATAAAAACACAACTAAAAATTCAAGGTAATTCTTTCGAAACTACCAATGTTGCGTACAGTGACAACTGTATCAGGTAAACAAAAAGGTGCGCTTGCGTAGTACTACTTTGTTGATGGCTGATATGCCTTATAAAATGATCACGAGTTGAATATAGCAACCTTTTTAACACCATTTTTACGTCTTTTATGTAAGTGATTATGTTTTTCCAGACAGCATTGTAACTTTTATTGCGGAATTCTTGTAATATAGTGGGCGTAGTGCAACCCTCAATCCTTCTGCTGATTCAGGCTCCGCTTGTGTGACATCCTTGCTCATACAGTAACAGTAAGTCGCCGAACCAGAACTTGATAAGAGTTGTCCAGCGTCAAAAAAATGATGACAAGCCATATTGGCTGTTGGTTCTGAAATCACTTCTTTATTTCCCGTCCTTTCTTTGTCACACACGAACACAATGTGACCGAACAGAGCGATTTGTTGTCTGAAAGGGACGGTGAACATTAAAAACCTTGTCTAGAATCGGTAGTCGTCAATCGATCATTGTGAAGCAGCAGTTCGTGCCAAAAAGTGTTTTGCTAATTATCATCGATTAATACAGTCTCAATTTCAATCGTTTTGACAATGTGCAGTCGAAAAAACCGTATTTTTTTACTTTCCAATAAATATCACAAACAGGCAACAATAAATACAGCTGTGGCGGGTTTCCCACAACCTTAACAATGTGACAATTAGGTAATCAAAACTCATTTCAGTTGCTTTTAAGCGGTCTTTCTTCTATACACGACGCGCTACCAAAAAGATGCTGATGGTCAATCTACTGATTGCGTAGGCGGCTCACGATACTGGAGCAGTTCCCACCAGGACCGAAATTAATAGACGACCAGGTGTATCACGATGAGTGACATCATGGAATTCTGTACAAACTGACAACAGATATGAGCAGCACGCTATTTCTTCAAATTGACCAGGTTGCTACAATGGATCGTAATCTTGATCCTGCGCTGTGTGTACGTCGCCCGCTATGAACTGGGAAGCTGTCGTAGTCGGCTTGGATTTAGATTTCTTCCTTTTCTTCTCCTTGTCACCAGTTGTTTTCTTTTCTTTCTTCTTCTTCGCTGGCTTCTAAAAACGAAATTTGGCAACAACAACTTTGTGTTGAGTAAAGGTAACAAAAGAGCGACGAATGAACACATGTAGAAGTCGCGCATTTGAAACCGAAATTAAAAATCAGTCAACTAACGTTAGTAGAACTGGGCACGTCAGCGGTGTCCATGGGTCGAACACATTTCCTTGGCGAATCAGGGTTTGATCCCAACGCGGTCGGCAACGGCGAGTCGACATGATGGTCCGGGTCCGAGTCTGAGTCCGGCTCGACCGCCCGCACTAACGGATTCGGTACCGTGTCGTCGTCGCTGTCATGCGGACGCGGTGATTTGGACTGAAAACGTGCCGGTCCGTGCTTATATTGGCAGACAGTCAGTGCCAGTAAATTTTGTGATAGCTGTAGAACACTATTTTCGACCAGAGCGAAAGCTATTCATTAGGGAGGAACCAGAGAAACGTTGGTTAAAAATCACGAAAAACAGGATGAAAACAAAATCAGTATAACTTGAGCTTAGTTTGTGATGTCTTCATTCACTACACACAGCCGAACCAGAATCGCGTGGTGTTATCATGAAATTATTAGTATACGACGCGTCCATGTGTGGGACGGATTTATTGTTGCATACAAAGGCGTCAGTCGGGCGAAAAGGTTGGTATTAGCTCGATCGAAAGCTCGGTCAGTGAAAGCGCGGTGTACACATAAAATATTTCAGGTTAACAGCAGGCAATGTTTCCTGTTTACATCGAGCTTACACTGACCGAGCTTACGCCGACCGTTACATCCAACTGACGTTCACAGCTTATCGAAAGTACCACCAAAAATTCGCAGCAGTGCAGCCAGTCATGTGTTCTCTCACAAATGTTGGCGGTAACGTAACCAAACTAACAAGTCACCTTGTTTTTCTTCGTCTTTTTTCCCTTCCCTTGTGCGACCGGTTGTTGTTGTGGCACAACTGCTGTTGCCGTTTGTGATTCGAAACCAAAGAACGACTCCAGTTCATCGGCCGTAATCACCGGCGCTGGTGGCACGGGCGAGTCTGCGGCCGGTTGACTGGTCGCGTCTGGCGGCAGGTCCTTGTCTGAGCCCGGACTCGATACCGCCTTGCCCGTTGAGTCATCGCAGCCACTCGGTGAGGTGGAGGATAGCGGCACTTTGTACGCTGTAAACACTTTGATGATTATCGTTTGTCGCAATTCGTTACTGGAATATACCGTAAACACAGTGGTGTTCTTGTTCACTAAGTCGTATGTGTCAGAAAGAATCTTGCCAAACGAAATCAATTGCCACAGTATCATATCAATTTTCAAGCCCGCGAGTTCAGGTTCAATCCAACCGTTTTCCAACTTAGGCGAGCCTAGACAGACCAAGTTCACGGTCGCCAACACCAACAGATTTATCACTATACCCATTGGCGTTTTATCAGTTTTATCCACGTCCACATCCAGTCCACTGTCGATCGCAATATCGATCGGTCTGACCGTAGCCGTGATCGGGGCCACATCGTTGGAAACTCGTACTTCAATGTTGTCATCAGAGTCGGACTCGATGTCCTCCTGGTAGGTCGCTACCATCGAATTCGTCGCTAATCTGCAGCCAGGTTGTGTTTTTGTGGCACTTACAGTATAGTATTCGATCGGACTAATCTGCGACGTAAAACCAGCTTTTAGATCTTTTGAGGTCGCGTGGTCATCTGATGCAACGATGACTGCCCATCTGCGAAAGCGGGAAACGGGCAACCAAAAAAGTACACTCGATGTATGATATAACTCACGGCAACGTACAGTAATAGCCTTATGCATCACTGGTTTCAATATATTTTTATCACAAACTTCAAATTTTACACGCACGACACCCAGTGCCATGAAACAAGTCGTTAGTCCTCCACCCCTTCACTTACTCATCATCACTGTCCGCCTGCTGTCCATTGCTCAACACTTTGTTGCTGCGTGAAACATCAGGTGAAGTAGGCGAGCCGAGGAACGACTCTGCGTCGTCGGCATTGTTCTCTGGTGCAAAGTTGTCGACATCCACCGCAGATGCTGCAAACAGTTCGGCTGGCTTGTTAGAATCACGTGCAATCAGACTGACGATGCACCGCCTGTCTGCGAATGCTCGCCGACACGGACAAGCAACATAAAGAACAAAATACTATATGTTGATGTGATAAGTTTGAGTCCCATTTAATTGGATGTTTTGGTACTTAGTACAACTTCATTGCCTATTTTAGGACACATACAGAAAGGTAAAATATACGCACTCTTTCAAGCCAGAAGTGCTTATGCAGCTAATATCCAGTGGTGGTCCTATGGAACAAGCGATTGTCTGCGTACCGGGTCCATTGCGTCGCGAGGGCGGCGTGAGCGCAGTCTTGGTGACTTGGCGCACATTACCGATCGACGCCTGTTTGTTCGTCGCGCCAGCTGTTTGTTGTTGACTAGAGTTCATTCCGTGTTGTTGTTGCTGTTGTTTGGCCGCAACATCAACATTCTGCCTTTGTGGTTCGGCAGTGGGAATGACGGCAGTTGGTCTGGGAGCTGTCTTCTCGGCCACTTGACGTCGACGACTCGATAGTCCGTCGATGAAACTGCAGCGTTGGAGTTCACGTTAAAGATCGCAAAAATTGGAGCAATTTGCACCGATAATTTCGCCTTGTGAGCAAAATTCCTGGTGAAATGGTGCAAATGTTTTCAAGGACCTGGTACTCAACACCCACACACGTATGATTGCCGCGTGAAAAAAAACGTCTTTTTTTCTGAGAAAAAACCGTTTTTTTCAAGCGTTTCGGGGGTGTGAACAAAACGAAGAAAACGGGCCGATCTCAGACCGACGGTTTTTTCCAAAAACTTCATCAGTTTTTCGGAACAATGGACACACTTTTTCAAAACCCGAATCCATCACGGTAAAAGTCGCCGTAATTGCTTGTTTTGGGCATAGCAGAACATAATAACCGTTATAAAACACATGCTCGCTGTCAGTGATACACAAAACGTGCCCAAAATGCTTGCTTTGGGTTCCCCTGTGCTTACATACACACTACGGTTCTTTTTTATTGATTTTTCTTGGGTTTTCCCAAAAATATTAAAAACCGGTTGCTCGGCAACTATGCACACACGTGTCATAATCACAGTCGGCCGTCTGTTCATACATGTCCAATTCGTCGGATGATATCTCCAGATCGGCTTTGTTTGTCTCCAATTGCTTCAGCAGCTGTTCTCTGAAACAGGGATTATTTGTACAAGTAGGCACACAGGCGAGTAAAATTTCAAAGTTTGGCAATTAGATTTTCCATCTGACTTGAGATGGAAACGAGCATCGAACCAGACACGGTCGAACATCTATTTTGTTGCAAACGCCAACCCGCTTCCGTGAGCCTGCTCGATCTGTGGCTAAACCCGATCAATTGGGTCAAAGACATCGTCAGCTCATAACCGACCAAGGCATCGGCTCGCTTGGCAAACAAACGTCGCACCTTTGCAGCATGAGAAAGGGCAGATTGAAGAACATGTAGATGAATTTGAGTCCGAATCCGTTGCGCATCGACGACTCGGTGTATCGAACACGACCCACCACCGCGCTGCTGTTCGTCGGCGACAGGGGCGGCCTGCGTGTTCATATACATAGAGGCGCAACTGGCTTCTAATAAAAATAACAGATTTTCGCAAAATTTCCGACTGGGCCCAGGGTTGTAAAAACGGAGGCAGCTGTAAAAACAGAGAAAATGCAACTTTGGGCCGACCAACCTGACGAAATGTTCGACAAAGTAGCGACAGGTGTCGGCAGTGACCTGTCTGTGATGACCCATGTCCCTTCGATTGGCCAATATCAACACGGGCAGATGGCCGGGCACCGTCGATAACTCCTTTTGCACGTAGTCCCACGTCCTGAATGAACGACAGAAATCGATGATAGTTTAAGGGGAATTGCGATTGCCAACAATAAGCATCGTTACTGTGTTGCCACAGTTATGCCCCACTGTGGTCTAATACAAACCGGGCTGGTCCAGGCCCAGACATAATGTGGCTTTGAGTAGTGTTGGTTGTCCTGAAAGCACAAGTTCCAGCCTGCACTGGATACGAGCTTATGCAACGCGCAAGCACGCTCACCAACCATGATTTCGTCATATCGAACATCAATATCACGCCATGCGCACCCTTGTAGACGTCGATGAACTCGGCATCAAACGCAGCCTCGTCCAGAAACTGCAATGCATCATCCAGCAGTGTGTCGTTATGTGTGTATAATAAATTAAAATGCTCAAAATCAGCATAACCCCAAAATGACCATTTTTTGCGCATCGAACACCGATTTTGCTCAATTTTCCTCGAAAATCTTGACGTTTTTTTGAACAACACCCCAACCCCCATTTTGGGTTTCAGGTATCCGAAAATTTTGGATTTTGGGTATCAATCCGGACTTTTTGATTTCCCAACGACACCACTGCGCGCGAGCGCTCTGCGGAAGAAATTGATGCAACACGAATGATTGGCTCAATCAACATATCATGCAAATCATCAACCTGCGCATCGTCGACAGTGTTGTCGAACTTGAGCGCGTTGACGTGCTTTCTGCGTTTCTTCGATTTATCGACCACGTCCCATACGTCCACTTTCACCACATCGTCGGTCGCTTTGTAGTTCCACTGCACACTGCACACCTGCACAAACAGAGACTGTGCATAGTGTGTGTGAAACAGACATCTGGCTGGACTAGCAATAGATGCAAACGGGATCGCTAAGGGCAGAAGATCATGCGAATCTGCGTGAAGACGGTGGGAATTATAAAAAATATGCACCGCGACTTTTTTCGTGGGACTTCATGAATGACCAAGCATTTTCATTTTCTGATTTCCGAACCATAGCCATTAAAATAGCATAACAGCCATAAACTGCAGCCTATTTACGAAATGATAGAAACATTTGCTTGTCGTGCAAACAGGCAGCCATCAGCGCCTGGGGCCCGTTCGAACTTCAAAATGCGACCCATCTCGATCGGTGGCGTGATGGATAACATTGTTTGCAGTGAATGGAATATTCGGTTGCGATCGCTGACCGAGCAGCACGACGACCGACCTGCATTTCCTCAGTGACCGCATAATCGTCAACGAATCTGAGTCCCTGCAGTCGACGCATCAGACACGTCTTGCCCACGTTGCGATCGCCCTTGATCACGATTTTCACTGCAATCAACCAATCCTTTCTAATTCTTTGCTGTACAGAATCCTGTTGCGTTCAATAGGAGAGACGCGGAGCTTGTTTTTCTCGTGCATGACAATGAGAGATCGGAGTGAAATTTGCACCAAATTTTTATTAACTTCGTGCCGCCGATACAATAAACATGCCCAAATTTGTGACAAGTGACATCAAATTGTGTTGCACCTCTCGTGCCGCTGGCAATAAAACAGTGGACAAACGATTGTCACCCAACAACACTTACTGTTGTACTGTATTCCGTGGGCGAACTTCTTCTGCAACTGACTGTCCATCGTGGCGACACCGACCGGCAGGCGTCCGGTCGCGGTCACACTGCCGCCGGCCGCATCCTCTCGACCCAAACGACGTCGCAGTGCATCCAGCATTCTCCAGTCACTCAGCAACTGCCATCCGACTGATCACAAACCGGGCACAGCTCAGTTGTATGTCGGTCGTATCTGGCCAAGTGGTTGTGCACCGCCGGAAATGCAGTGCTGAAACATCGCGTCCGTCGCCACGGGATACGCGTGTGCGCAGATTGCTCTCGGACACGACATACAAAATAGCCACATCACGCGAAATGTGTTCGACAGCGCACGAAGCCGTTATCAACGCACATGAACACGCCATAATGAACAACAATTTTATGCCAACCAACCAACAACGTATAAAACAACATAACAAAAAATAACAAACAAATGCAAGAAAACATCGTTCTGGCTCTCATCCAAATTTGTGGCTTGCGTCCCCTGCGTTTCATGTTCCTTCGTGGAAAACATTTGTTCAATTATGTATGCACCGTGTCCAGAATTATAAACTCTGCTCTACATTTGAAGTTAAGTCGCTAAACAACACGAAGATGACCCAAAGTGAGAAAAAAACAAGATTTTAGGTACCTGCACCATGTAAAATAAACAAAAAGGCAAGAACATGGAAGCAGGACGGAACAACACCGGGAGCATGTGTGAAGGCAAAGCAATTGGCTGATCAGAAGGACTCGACACGAAACAAAATGTACCAATCTGATATCAAAATTCAGAAGATTAGAGCAAGACAAGCTGTAATGTCAAATTGTAAATGTAATTCAATATTCCAATTCAAGCATATTTGCATCTCAACAAAATGACTATGTAATTATGGAACAATAACAACGCACATGGCCAATAACAGCAAATAGACATCAATAAACCATCAGAATCAGACCAAACTGTCATATACAGGGTGTCTCAAAATTACACTGATACTTTAGTTTCATGTCACTGTGAACTCTGAACTGAATCGCCACACCAAACGTATGCTCCCGGAAGGACTCGAACCTCCTCCGACCTCTCAGCCACCAGGCCTGGACAGCCAGTTGCTCTACAAACTGAGCTACGGGAATGCGGTCTGGCTGCGGCTCAAAGTTGCACTTATACCCATGCAACCGTGCAGACACACACTGCTTTGCACGCCGCAGCGCGACACGTTGCGCTGGCTAGCAGACTTCCAATCCACATCACAGCTAATGCTAATGGTGGTTGAATTTTGTTCATATGTGGCACAATCGAGTCACTGTGCGATTCTGCCCATGATAAAAGCAAGAAGTGCTCACATGCGCCGCTTCCGAGATCATTGACGGCCACTTTATGGCGCTTGGTTGCACCTCTTTCTGCAACCACTGAAAGAAATGGATTGAAGGGTGTAAACTTGCATTTAAAAGTGGGCTTGAAACCCCAGACAAACGAAGCGCAATAGTACGTTCAGCATTCATCATACGTAGAATCGCCCAGAGATTCGATTGAGTAGCTATGCCTTGAAACGAAAGTGACAGTGTTTTTGAGACACCCTGTACGTTCCAAAAATGATACACGGTGAACTACACAAGGAAAGTTCCGTAACGTACAGCAGTTAGTCACGATGCGCCATCAAAAACAACACACTGAAAATCCTAATCATAGCATGTCAATATTTATGGTCACAGCCAAAAACAAAAACAAAAGAAAATTCACAGGATCAATAAACTTGGCCGTTGATTCGAAAACCACGATGTTCATTCAGGTTGCCGTCGGCAAAACATGAGTGTGCGGCATCTGAAACGAGACGCACAAATTATGTGTACGACAGTAGAGGCAGGCACTGCTTGCTTGACATCAACGCGATATATGTATGTAACCAGCATTGCACCCCACAAGCACAGGTCTCGATTGGTTAGAGTACGTTGATCTGCCATCAGTGACACCGAACGTACCGCGATGGTTGACATTGTCGGTTTGTCAGTGAGCACTGGTGGCGGCTGCTGTTCGGCGTGCATCAACTTGCGGAAATACTCGCAACCGAGATTGTAGAAATAGCGCAGTGTGAACAAATCTGTGTGGGGCAAACGAGAGTAATGCGTTGTTTTTTACTTTTGGTCTAGTCCAGCAAATGCACCACCAGCAATGGACAAACCCAAAGAATAACTATCATTTCATGTGGGCCCAGCCAGCATTAACTCATACAAATCCAGGAAAGTGTCAATTTTCA
Source organism: Rhynchonema sp. JSB1_4 (assembly GCA_030248065.1). Taxonomy (NCBI): domain Eukaryota; kingdom Metazoa; phylum Nematoda; class Chromadorea; order Monhysterida; family Xyalidae; genus Rhynchonema; species Rhynchonema sp. JSB1_4. Next base: position 79,235 of record JASAMV010005148.1, read on the forward strand.
CTCGCGAACCGCATGGACTTATCACAAGATGTCTTCATAAAGTGTCATCCTGCACTGTCAATAACAGCTTGACATCGAGTTTAAAGCTGATTCCACTCAAATTTCTTAATAACGGTGACACGTAATGCAATTGACAGTTGTGTTGGTGAACGAATGAGTGCCGAACACCATTCAAGCGCTAGGGTCAGCCTGACTGACAGCCAGTGCGAGTCACGTGATCTGGCTTGATCTGTGCATTGGTCGTACAATGACTATATGAGAATCGATCCCCCTAGTTTTCCTGCATTGACAAGGCGGATATTCGGCAATTTTTTCAAATTGAACCAGGTTTTGACAATCACTTTGCATTCTTATCAGTGAGAAGAACGAGAAACACACGTGTGCAGAGAAGTTTCACCCTGAATTCTACGCAACCGAAATGGTTCGGGGCAGCAGTTGCTGCTATACGTAACCTTGCATCGGCAAGTCAATGCCGCTCGTGTCGCGCGACGGCTGTGCGCCAAAGTTGACATGTCCACACATTGTCTGGTCGAAGAACGGCACCGACACCGACGTGATCAGCGGTGGCGAATGGCTGTCTGCTGCAACAACAACAACAGAATGCAATGGAAGAGAAAATCATCATCGTTATCACCGCAACAACCAACCACTGCTGGGCGGGGTCGACGAATGTGGCGACATGTGATGCAATGCGGGTGCGTGCCATTGTGCCGTGCCACCAACCATTTGCTGACAAAACGCATAATCTTCATCACAACAACAACGCAAACAACAATACTATGTGAACAACAACCAACATTAGCGTGATGTTGTAGCTGCAATATGGCCGCGAGTTGGCGGTCGGCGGCCGACAGCACCGGCGAAGCACCGTTCACAATCGATACCTGATTGATTGCTTGGGGGCAATACGATTGCACAATAATAAAATCGAAAATCACGCGTGACGAACGGGTGGTGGGGGATTGGGGAACGCATAGCTGGGCGGTGGCATTGGTGGCAGTGCGCCATGACCGAACGGCACCATCGGCATTGTTCTGCCTTGTTGTAGCAGCGCATCTGCAGCACACGCAATACTGGTCAAACAAATATGTCTCAGCTTTGTGACACACACACCCTTACGTGTCTGCTCAGTGTTGTCCGCATGCATCACTCCCACAGGCACGTCACACTTGGCATTATCGGGCGATTCGCTCGTAACATGATCACAACGCATACGACGAAGCGGCAAGCGTGTGTGCTGCATATACAGCTATGGATTGATCTTGATGAGGACTCAAATCAATATTGGGTTTTTGGGTTACGGTGTTCATTGGTGTAAAACGCCAACGTTGTCAGGTTTGTATAAGCGTTGCTACGGGCAACGTGTATAGAAAGCGGGCCACATTTCGGGGTTGTTAAGATATTATAAGCAGTATGGTGAAACAACAATTACGTCTTCCTTGACGACATTCTCACACGTGTCGTTTTTGCCGAAAATTCACACAACAGACGTTCGTTTGAATGTGAAAATAAGCGCCACCGGGTTGCCCCAGCGGCTTTACCAAAAAGTCAAGGCATTCGAACGTGCCACATTCAAAAGAATGGGCTCGTGATAGTTACCTCAAGTATATGGGTAAAAACCGACGCTGTCCTCTTTCCGAAGCCTAGTCATCGCCGCCTGAAACACTCGTCAGCCTGCCATCTGTGTCTATGCCACCGCGTTGTGCTCGATCGATGTGCTCGGCCACACACGTGAACACATGAACACAGTGCCGCACGCACACAAAATAGTATTAAATTAGTCGAGCACGGCTTGTGTGTAAACACACGTCCGATTTCACATCGGTACCCAACAACCCTGAGTGTGCAAGGCACAGCAGCGTGACCTTGTGTGTGTGCTGCCTGGCTGCTGCTGTTCGCAGCTGTTGTCGGGCACCACTCACTGCTGGCTGCTACTGTGTGGTGCCTGGCCTGGCTGGCACCACTTCGTATCTCCACGCTGCACCCGACAATTTCACAAAACCTTGCTCTGTTGCACCCCCAATGTACAGTATAACATGTAGCCACAATGGTGGTTTGGTTGGTTACTGACGTTTGCGCACACCCACCAATTGCACAGCACACATTGTACGACTACGCACATCGATCGCTTACAAAACGTCGCCATAGACACAGATGGCAGGCTGACGAGTGTTTCAGACGGAAATGACAACAGCGTGGAGCGCAAAATGCAGCGGTTTTTACCCATACAAATTGAGGTAGATTTCACGAGCCCATTCTTCGGATGTGGCACGTACGAATGCCTTGAATTTTTGAAAAAGCCGCAAGGTGATCTTGTGGCGCGAAATTAAAGCAAAAGGCTACTTACTTTTGCGTGCAGGTCGCCGATGTCTCCACTTGATGTGTATTCAGCGTAATAACCTGAAGTGATCACAAGTAAGCAAACAAATCGTCGCACAGTTCAAAACCGAGGCTTCGAACCAGAAGAGTGACCCGGTGAACTTGATGTGTATCCTGCGAACAACATTGGAAGATTGCCTTGCTCCAGCCAGCTGTTGTTCACTGAAATTCAATTGAGCACAACAATACTCGCCAGTGTTGTGGCTACTTCTGAGGGGAGATACTGTACCTCGGGGCCGAAAGGGGGTAGATGCCGGGGTAGCGCACCCAGGATTTCGGGGGAACTCATTTTGGCGGAGGCAATTTTTAGGGGGAGGTATGGTAAATTTCTAATTTCGCTGCTCATGCATTCTTACAGACGCAGGGAAACTCCCGTTCGAAGTCGAGTCAGGCAACATACTCAACACACAGTCGACAAGCCACGCAGCTGGCTCGTATGCGTTTCGAATGTTTCAGTCACACAAGCAGCGTGTGTCAGCTGCGTGGATTGTTCACTGTGTTCAGCTTGTTGCCGGCTTCGACTTCAAACGGGAGTTTCCCTGCGTCTGTAAGAATGCATGATGCAACGAAATTAGAAATTTACTATACTGTACCGCATTAATTGCTTCGGAAATGAATTTTATGGGTTAAATTGTACATAAATCGAGTGCACAAATTTTTGCACTTTTGGTTGATCTTGGCCGATTGCTGGCCTTTTTTTTACCAAAAATGGTACTTTTGCCCCCCCAGCCAGAGAGCACTGATACTAGCCAAAAGTCTAGGATTAAGCACTGCATTGCCCTACAACGGGTCGGGCAGAGGAGGTCGATCGCCTTCACTGCTTAATTTTCATCCTTGGCCGGTCACTCAGGTATAGAGTGAGCCAAGACCATCATGAACCACATCTTATCAGACAGAAGCGTTTCTACTCTACGTACGAAGCCAATCAAAAATAACTGCCTTGGTGCCTTGGGTCTAAATAGAATATCGTGGAGGAGAGTGTGATCAACACTACGCCTCACACCTGAATGATGCGCGAACATGGGTGGTGGTGGCGGTGTGTGGATTTGCGCTGCAGCCACCGGCGACTGGTGCATGTGTGCGTGTGCATGGGGGTGCTGTGGTGTGGGCGGGTTGCTGGTCAGATGTGCCGGCAGAAAGTGCATCGGACTGCCGCCGTGTGTCGGCGGGCTCGCCTGCGCCAGCTGCATCGGCTGCAAACAGGCTACGGGCATTGGACGATGACAAACACAGCAAAGATGGATGAAGAAAACGCCCACAACAAATGTAACAGCAGTGAGTTTTGACTGAACGACGTTGAGTTGAGTTAACAAAACCAGGCAATAACAAAATACAAACGTACCGTAGCGATTGCATTGTTTGGCAGCAATATGACGGGGCTGGGCGCCGGACTGTGATAGATGGGTGTGACGGCCGGCAACAGCACCGCTGACGATGCAGGGTGCGGCGTGTCCGAGTACATTTGCACCATTGTCGCCAGACTCAGGGGCACGCCGCTGTCACGCAATACAAACATACATTGGCAGGCACTGCTCAGGCTGGCCTCATACTCGTTCAGGCCCATATTTAGGCTTGCTCCCACAAGAACTAAACCAAATATACGTAGGTCTGTTTTGTCTTGGGCTGAGGCCAACAAGGTTGGACTTCTAAGGCCTCAAGATCGCGATATACCTGTTGTATAGTACCAACCAGTGCCCAAGTGCCAAACACGTCCGTTATCACGTGAGTGACCAACGTACCTGTCCTGCCAACTCATTGTCTCACAATTGCCGTCAACGTTCGCATCGGCCTGTTTCTGTTGTTGCTGAATTAATTGCTCCTGGTGCTCGTTGGGCGAATCCATCTGCGGACAAATATTTTCACGATTATTTCGTAACTTTTCTGCCTAAAATATTTTTGGGGACTGAGAGCACCCTGAGTGACTGACAACACGCGTGCTGCTCTGCTCTCTGGGAAACAAGGAATCACTGCCAGGTTCGCGTGCAGTCCAACATTCAACAACAAGCAAACAAAACATGAGCCTACCAGTTCCTGTTTGTGTGCCTCGTCAACGGCTGCCGCACGCTCACTGTTCGCACCTACAAACCGAGGTCGCGAGTTCAGAATCAGCACAACTGAATGTGGAAGCGAACAACAACAGCATCATCACATCCAACCTTGTGGTTGATGGTGTGCCGATGCGTTGGTGCTGCCCTGCGACGAACATCTGTGATCATCGAATAGATTGCGGCGAACTGAGGACGACTGCAAGAAAACATGACATCGACTGTAGGTTGTTGAGTAATTCTGCAGTGCACAATCTTTATTGCGGCACGATCGGGGAGCGCAATGTCACGTTCACGTCAACGAATGTTCGCGAAACTGATATTAGGTCGTAATACATTGATTTTGTGCTGTACTTTGGTGCCGGCCGACTCAATAGCGACACACGCGAGGCCACAAAACAGACAGAGGAATGTGGCAACAAGCGACACCAACCCGATTGGCATTTGAATCGTGCGCATTCGGCGCTGCTCCGTTTTGTTGCTGTTGTTGTTGCTGCCAATGCTCCTGGACGGTTTGTACGAACTTTAGATGCACTTCGCGTCTGCAATACAAACACGATCATTGACATCAATTATACCAGGACAAACCAACAACAAAATTTTGCGAAAAAAGCCAAAATCCTTCAAACGCACGATTCGTTGCTTTGCGTGACGAGCACACGAGCGCGATTGTATTTCCTCAATTCCTCGATGACGGCATGGTAGGTGGCACCGCCCGGCTCGAACCGAACCAAACATGGCGTGCCCGGCGCGAAACGTTGCCGAACATCGCGTTGATAACGATTGTACTGCTCTGCACACAACAATCGGGCTGATGCGCAAACAAAAGGATAAAAAAGACTATGTATGACCACGAGTGCCACCATAAGCCACTGACCAGGCGTCATTCTCACTGTTTGTTTACGCACCTGAAGCATTTTGAAATGAAAACCCTGCGCCAGTAGTCCAGGTCTTTCACTCGATCACAAGTCCCGATTCATAAATGCCCAGCGATTACCTTTTCTGATTTCCTGCCAGACGTCGAACTCAATGTTGCGATATAGGGACGGGTCGAGAGCTTTGCACGTTCGATACGGGAACGGAGGTCGGTCGATTGTTGTCCCATTGGTGGCGGTGGCGTGCTGATGTGACTGCGACAGCACAATCATTTACGGGCTTGGTTTAGTGTTCGAAAATAATGACCGCAACAGTCAATTTTGCGGACAACTACTGATTTTCGCACACTATTGGAGCCTAAGACAGCACTTCTGGTGATGATGTTGGAGCACTGGTTTTGAACATTTTTCATACAAGCGCTTTAACGCCAGCGCGAAGAATTTGTCAGACATAAAACTGATGTATACCAGCATGCTTCGATAGCAAGATCAGGCAAAAAAATTATAGGTGTGAACAAGGGTGAGCCCCCACCTTTCCATTGCTGCCAGATGTGTCCGGCGCACTGCTGTCAGTCGAGAACTTTCGCATTCGATTCGGCCCACGCGCACGGTATTTGTTCATCGGTTGGTGTTGTTGTTGATAAGTGTTGTTGAAACAACGTCTGTTGTTGTTGTTGTGTTGTGGCGGACTGGATCGCATCAGATCGACGGCGTTGTTCAATTGGTCCACCTCGAAGCCCATCGATTTGTAGAGCATTTCGTAGGCCAATGCTGAATGAAAAGTTGGAGGATATCATTTTGAAAACTTAATGAATAGGCAAATTCAGTACGTCAGACAGTAGTGAGTGAGTGACTAATGTTGGTTAGATCAGTGCAATCAGATCAGACCAGGTCGATGATCAAATTTCATTGATAACAGATCAAATCAGATTAGATTTTATGCGAAACTCGAGCCGAAGTGAGGGACAGACAACTGCAAACACGCGTACACTGGCATATTCCCATTTTGTCGTATTGATGTCGATTGTACACGCCGTCGTAGTGTCCTCCCCGCGATTCGCACAGAAACACTTTGTTCGCAAATCGATTGCCGGTCGGCATATTGGGCGATTGACCGATGTCGCGGTAGATGATCACATCGCGTCTGATAATGAATGATACATAAGACTTGTGTTTAGGCATTGGAAAACGTTTGTGAAAAGTTGGGGAATGATTTACGGATTACTTCGACGCCTAGTGTGCCAACAGCGTTGAGAAAAATTATCGAGGCTAGAGGTTTGAGCAGCCAAAAGACTGTGTAGCAGTGCTTTATTTAGTTTTTTATAAATGTTAGCAATTTTTATAATAATAGAGTAGTCTAAAGACAACACCAGAACCATCAATAAAAAGGATAAGTACACAAAGCTCCGCAATGTGCACCAACCAACAAAGCAGAACCACAACCAACTGAAACAAATTCGAAATGGCCCAGAGCTGCGCATCAATTAGATCCAAATGCGCGAATCGATCAGGAAACAACGATAAGTAGCGATCGACATGATATCGTACCATGGCGTGCCATCGCTGGGTGAAATAAATCTGTGAAAAAACCACTTTCGGTTTCAGTCATTAGAAGCATTATGCTGCAGTCCATTGTTTATAAAACACGATCGGGATCTGAACAATAATTTTCACCGCAGACGTGCACGTCAGATCGACAGACGCTCACCTGCTCGGACACGGCGCGAAACAGACTGGAATTGTCCTGAGCGATCGGCTTGCGGACCATTCCCAATCGCGCTAAATATTCGTCCATCGCATCGCCCCGACAATAACGTCGATATTTGGTGGTGCTGCCGGCCATTGGGATTGATCAGCAAGCGCCGGTATTCACCTGTGAACAGAAATTACGGACTTGGACAGAAGATGATGTGACAGATGCAGGCATACACCACGACATTCAGATGCAACCGGAAATGCACTAAACAGGGGAATTTCCCAGACCGAATTATCTCATTATCACAAATCACAAAACAACAACACAGACACGGGAGTTGAGAAAAGAAAGATTAGAAATTCAAACATGGAGGGAACGGAAAGTAAGCGGACGCACAGATTAGAACTGCGACTGAGGACGAACACACAAACATCAACCATCATACACGATTTTTGAATGTTTCATCAGCTTTATGCAGCAGAATGTAACCTCATATTCATGGATAAACAACAATACCAACAACAGTGCAGATATTTGTGCTTCAGAAACGCACCCGAATATAGCAGGGAGAATCAGCAATAATGGTGTAATGATTACAGAACGAGGTGACACACAATCACGAATCAATGCGAGCCGGGTCGTGCATTCGGCGTGACGTTGGACGCAGCGAACGTGACGCTGGCGAGTGCATCAAACGCGGTCGTTGCAGTTGTGGTCGGCGTGGGCGTGCTGAAGAAACTGAATGGCGCACCGACAGGCGGCGGCGGATGGCGAACATCGATCGACGGCATTGTTGACGGTGGTATCACGAACGGAGCATTCGAGTCCTGGTCTAAGCCCGGTCGTTGTTGTTGGGGGCCAGTCTGAGTCGAGAGCGACGACGCAAACGACAGTGGGAATGGCTGATCGAATGGTTGTGTCTGTGTGACAGATGGTGGCGTTGGCGACCTGGCCACCGGCCAGCCCACCTTGGTGAACACGACCGGTGGTGCTGAATACGTGATGACGCTCTCGGTCGTGGTGGTGGTGGCGGCCGTGCTCGTGCCAGCAACCGATGTGTTCGGCTCAGACTGGGAACTCGTGGGGGTCATTGTGGATGGATAATCGGCTGATGATGCACCTGCAATCGCAAAGTAAGATGACTCAAATGCTCATCTCTAATTCCTCCATAACGGCTCCAATATCCCCACCAGCAGCTACATCCGCGTTCTTCTGTTGTTCTGCGAGCTCAGCAGCAGCGACGGCGGCTTGCTCTTCTTCCTCTTTCTTCTTCTTTTCCCTCTCTTCCTCCTCCCGCTCCTCCTTCTCAGCCTTTTCCAGCAATTCCGTCATTGTTCGCTTCAGTTCGCGAACGCGATCGATTTCGGTGCGCAGAAAGCTGCAACAATCAGTTGGATTGTTGAAAGATAATTGAGCAAAGCCATTTTGGGGTGACCGAGAGAATTTGAGCAAAAAACTACCGAAATCCGAAACGCGAGTAACCATGATCAGGATCCCGCACTTGTAAACACAGATAAGACCCGTTGTTGTTCGAAAAGTCCACAAAATGGCCAAAACAGCGCATCGCCGACTAACGCAATTTTCTTGTCCTGCACTTGTTTGGCTTCGGTCATGTGCCGCAATCGCACAACCACCGTCATCACCATGTTTCGCAATTGAAATTCATCCAAGTCATCCAAATCAGCATGCGGATCGGTCGCTGCCTGAATCATCAAGTTCAATTGTTGTTGGCAAGTGGGCAACGGCCTGATAGTGTATCAAACACGAAATAGGGAATTGAAACATCTGATAGTTCAATATTCCACTCGTGGTTTCGGCGTTCAACAGTTCCTCAAGCAAACCGCTTTTCAACTAACAACTGCTTGGTTTCGAACAAAAGAACCACTGCGATGGCCGTGGCCTTTTTGGCAGCGTTGTTCTGTGCTGTGCTCTAGTGCATTTCCCTGTGTGCCACAAATAAACCGCAATCAACGGTCACCTGATTTTGCTGTGCCTCGCTGTCGGCCGTCTGTTCGTCGGATGCGGGCAGCGCCGAACTCGGCACCGGTGGTCGGAACTGCACTCTCGCCCACAAGTCGTCGTCTTCGGCACGTTTCGCTGCCACCGACAACGGCGCTGTGCGTGAATGGGGGAATAGCATTGTTTTGCAGTTGCATGTTCACAGTTCAGTTGTAAAGTCAACAATCCACGCGAGCATGAGCCCCCAGAAATATTGCACACACACAAACAATTGAGGTCAGCACGCTGGAACTGGTGATCATGTCATGCCCATGCCCCTCATACCCTCGCCAACCATAGTTCTTGCTCGCGTGGATTCGACTTTAAATGCCTAAGCCTGGGCGATCAGTCCGGATGACAAATTATTAATTTCGGACAAGGTCGTTATATCGCTCGCAAACACAAAGCAAAAGCCAATATTGAATCATCCAACCCCTAACTGCCAACTCACAGATCCAGACCGAGGCGTGGTAGTCGGGCAGATCAGCTGGCGCGAAGTAGCTGTACAAATCCATCGCTTCCGAGATTGCATCTGAGCACATATTGAAAAAATGCACACAGGCACCATAAAAATATTAGAAACAAACGTCAAAATCGAAAACGTGCCTGATCCGAGCATTTCGTCGGCGGTCATGTCCATTTCGGGCAGATTGTGCGGCAGAATGCCACGTGACATGAACTCGCGTCGCAGCTCGACCAACAACAGACCCAGTCGATTGCCACCAAGGAATGCCGGTCGTCGAGCCAATGGAGCGTTGCACATCTGTGATCATAGCTGGTCAAGTCACTTATAATGGTTTCAGCACAAAGAATCATCTTCTAATAAATTATTATCAGTCAATTCAGCTAACAGCAACCGGTGAACTATGTGTTGTGCGACACGTCAGTTCTCAGCAATTCTCTGCACACACGAATATTGATCAGCAAGTTCATCAATAATGGCAAAACGAACATTTCTGACAAATTGACATCAATTATTACCAAACATCACCATGTGTCCCAGTCACTCACATGCGTCAAATGTTGCGTGCTGACACGTGCAATGTCCATCCAGAGTCTCAAGTCGGCCTCCCGCATCCCGATCGACCATTCGGCCGTCGCAGTCATGTATCGTTGACAGAGCACCATCAGTGAATCACCCGTGTCGAGCAGTGCGCGCAGATGCGACGGGTTCTGCTCGAAACGCGCACGATAGCCGCGACGGTACGCCTGTGTGTGTATGACAATGACCAGCTGTTCCATTCAGAAACGGGGAGGCTACACATTATCTCTACCCGGTAGATCTTATTCGTTCTTTATTCATTTACAGCGTTTGTGGCTTGATCTTGAATGTTTGTGTTTCTTTTGACAAGTATTTTAATTGTGGCTGCTTCTAAATCAATAGCTTTTAATCTGTTTAGCGATTGCTCTATGTGAAACATTTTCGTCAACTTTTCTTTTAGCATGAGTCAGCGATGAGCTGCACTCACGCACGAAACAGTGAACAGCCTAGAAGCTTGCTTTTCCAACACCATGTAGATGAACAAAATCGTTATAAAGTAACCAAGTTCGCACCCAAAAATCAATGAGCTTTGGTCAAAAATTTACAAATTACAGAAAACATTCAAGGCTGTTTTCTGGATTTGCACAATCAGATCATGTAGAGTAAAATAACGAGAAAATCAACCCCTCCCCACCTCGAGCGTTTCGCCGAATTCCCAGGCAAATAATTTGTCGACAGGCGGAAAATGGTGCGCGAACTCTTGCGCCCAAAGGGCGGCCACTTCGTTGTTGCTCGTCGCATCGCGCATTTCGTCGATCCTCGGCGTTTTCATGCAGAAAAATCTGCAACAATTGCTGATTCATTGAAGATGAAATTGGGCATGAAAATATTCATAAATTAACGAATAAACAAAAAATACATTCACCGAAATGAGCACAACAAATACAACAGAGTGCAAAAGACAACACTAAGCCTTTACACCTCATCGGAAAGAATACGGTTACCATGCGTCCAACCAAATGATAACCTCCACGCTCAAGAACGAACCTAACAGCCTCGGATCGGACATAATGTTCGACGCTGTTGTACTCGATCTCACCAACTTTGAATGTGGCTGGATAAATCGAATGGAACACACTTGATGGAGAGAAGCACAGCATCTGAAACATTAAATTATGGTATAGTCCGTCCTCGCTGTGTCCTTTGTGTGCTGCTGGCCCTTGTTCCCTTCCTCCCGTTCTAGAAGGGTTGAGTTTTCGAAAATTATTTTTTGCTCCTAAATTTTGTTTATGAAATCGACGTGTTTTATCCATTTTAATTTAATTTAATCTTAAATTTGATCGAATTCAATCTTTTTCGACCATTTTATTAGTTTTTTTTCAAATCGGTCCCTCAATTTCTCTTTCTTAGAACGTGGAGGAAGGGAACAAACCAGCCAGCAGCAACACAAAGTGCCATGAGCTGGTGGACGGACTGTACGTTACCTATGGTTCGTCTCGTGCACATGCTTGCAACACCAAACGTACGTGCGATGATTGTTGTGCGGTAAACCAGGCGACATTCGGCGCAAACATCAATCTCAGGTTGCTGTCGGCCAGGTCCTGTTCCTAAAACACACATCGAATTTTTAATCCTCTGCCAAACAACCAAATGCCATCTCCCAAAATGCCAGACTGCAAGCAGCGCACCGGATCAGCTTCAGTCAACAGCCGTTCCCTGAGTTGCATCAACATGGTGCCCGTTTTGTTCTTGCCAAAATGCGCCAATGCGATCGGATAGTCGTCGTCACCCAGCATCCAGTTGAGCATCACTTTCGACGACATGTACTTTTTGGACAGCACATGCTGCACCTCGGTCTCGTCGGTGCCAATCGACCAATCCTGCGTACCACAATGACATTTGGGAAATGATCAAACAGTTTGGTCATCGCATTTGTCTTCGTCGTTTGTGACTTTTAAAACTCCAACAAAAGCTATTTCCTTATGCTTTACAGATTGTTCGAATGATCTTTATCCCATGCCAAGTCCATGCCATAGCGCTTGTCCGCACAAAATTGATACAGCCCTAACCCATGTCAGGTATTTTGATGGCTAATGCGCTCTCGATACCGACCTGATCAAACGATGGATGTGTTTCAATGAGCACTGCCTGTCCGGTGGCCAGCAGCAGGCGTCTGACGGTCGGGAATTGCTTCACTTTCGCCTCCATCGCTGTCGCGTACCATTTCGTCATCTTTTTCCACACTCGATTCACTCTCTTTTCCTGCAAATAATTGTGGCCGACTTGGTTTGGATCAAACATTCCCAGCATTTCTTCCCTTGTAACAAACGCGCACAGTCTCAGCATTTTCACTATGACAGTCCAAGTCAACGGTCTTTATTGTGACCGAAAACCCGTCAATAATCTAGCAACCACAGCAACTCGTTTCGAAAACAATAACTATCGTGATCAAAACTATCGTACCAATTCACGATCCAGTCACAAAAAACAGTAGATTGTAGGTGGATAATTAAGCTCACCTTCACTTTCTTTGCATCGACCGCGGCCGACGTGCATTTAGCGGCCACTTGCCACACAATGCCCGGGTCTACTGTACATCGCAATTTGTGCACGTCATTGGTGTCGAGTTTGAGTTTTCGGCACAATTTCTCGTACACGTAATGTTCGACGGATCGATAGGAGCATTTCCGCACGAAAAACGGTGTGGCGTAGTTGTTGCTCAACGGACGAAAGATGCCCGTCAGCGATAGAAACTGATCGTTGACTGTCAAACCAAATGTTTCATTGGCTTGGGGCTCGCGCAGCGAACGGGCCCGTTGCGTGCGGATAGATTCACGTAATGTCATCAGAAACAGCCCCAGTTTGTTGCGGCCGATCATCAGGTCGGGACACGACAGAGGGTTTTGTATCTGAAATATTCGCAACAGCAAGTTGTATGATTTGATATTACTAACGCGCAGTGTCTTTCAGCGCACTGTCATAGTTTACATTACACGTTATAATGAGCAATTCATTCCAGGAAACAGCAACGCACATCCCACCACCCAAGTCATTGGTTGTCAGCAACAAAGAATGCAACGCACCCATTGCAACAACATGGACGACTGAATGCCCTTCTGCTGTCGCCACAATTTGAACGTGTTCTCGTCCATTCCAATGCCAAAATCGGTGTCGTGCGGATCGCACACAATCAACAGCGCATCGCCCGTCAACAGCAGACATTTCTCGAACATAGAATCGCACGATAGGCGCAAACGCAGGCCTGGACTCACACGCCAAATTATATTTTCTAACCAAAACGCACCAAGAAAAACAGCACTACGCTCGTCCTTTCACCCTGGGCGATAATATTTCTAAGAGTTTTGCTTTAGCCGTTCGTGAATGTGACAATTGGTTCGAGGGCGGAGCTCTATCCCTCAATTTAGGTTTTTTTTCATTTTCACCGCTGGGAATATTCAGCCAACCTTTGTAAATGTACGATTCGCGACAGGCACGCAGGTAATCATGCAGTTTGTCGAATGTGACACCGGGCGGCATGTGACATTTGATTATGTCCAGTGCCACACTGCCCACCTGTCCAACATTTGAGTGTTTGTTTGCAAAATGTTTCATTGAATATACGAACCAAGCCAACCGTGAGGCTGGGTGCCTTGACCACGTGCTCAATTTGGTGGTACAGACCGAGTTGTAGCAGCATCTGCACGTACGCAAAGTGATCAACGGACGGGAACTCAACGTTTCCATCTTTGATTGTGAACGCATAACCGCTGTGCAACGGATCTTGCTGGTTGCCGACGAGCAGAATCTGAAAATTTAACCAAGCTCTGCTAATTACAACTATTACCACCTACAGGTGCGGGTGGAAAAGAATCGGTTGATACACGGATTTTGCACTGACGCTGAGCTTTTGATTTTTTTGGCTTTCAAGTATAATTGCTATCATCATGAAACTTACCGTATTTACGCCAACGAATTCAAAACAACAGCAACTTCAACAGTTATTTTGGCCAAAATAAAAAAATCCTCAAACCATCGATGGCTGTGCCAATGGCTGACCAACGCTGGTACGAATTCATGGCCAAACAAAAAATCAAGACAACAGCTAAATAAGACCGGAAGAAAAAGTGGACAAAGAAGGGTTACTGCACGTCTCAACCCAACCCTGCGCACCGATGATCGCCTAACCACAAACCCGTGGAAGGAGCGCACGTCCAGTTTTGGACACTAAATGTGATCGTCACCTGGGAACGGAAGCAATGAAGCCGCCTATGTAAAAGCTTAGTTTCGGTGATATGTGATATCCTCGTGATATGTGATATTATTTGAGCTTAGCTTTGAGCGGTTGTAATTGTTAGTGCAGGCCGTTCGGGTCTTTTGCCCCACATATGGAATTTCTTCCGAAGTTGCCAGCAGATTAATAATTAATAATAAAGAATTGGTTTCCTGCGGGAAAAAACCGACCCAATTTTTTGGACCGAAACGGGCAAAATTTTGTCCAACTTTTGACAAAACAATGACGAACGACTTTGACTCCAATTTTCAACATTCTGGAGGCCCATCAATGCCGAAGTGTCATCTGGAGGTTAGAACCAATGTAACTTGGAGATTTTGAGCAGTGTCTATCTATATCTTCAATGGCACACTGTGTCTTTGCATTATGCTTCACAATCACAGCAGTTTTTGGGGCCCAAGTCCAAATACCCTGTACCTAGTATTTTACCTGTCATTTGTTATGTGAAAACAGGCCGAAAGGGGCAAACTCACTGCTATACCTATCATCATTATTAATACCCTGTCCTGCACCGGAAATTTTCCGGTTTTTTCGCTTTCTGTGCAGTTTCTTTCACAAAATTTAAGGAGCCGGTATTTTCACACTTTGTCCCGCTACCACCACGCCGTGAACATTAAGCATGGAGCTAGTAGTAAATGGTTTGTGCACGGTGTGGGAGCGAGGCGAGATGAAGGCCTGCTCTCCGCTGCTCGGATAGGACCGGCCCCGGCCCGTTTCCTACTTCTGAGACATGCCATAAATTATACCGCTTTCAGCACACACAATTAGGCCAAAAGTAAGCGAAAATTAGTGCTTTTTTAACATTTGCGCCCAAAATGGGCCTAAAGTGCTCATTATGGGCATGTTTGCTATTGCTTGTGAGAAAATGGCGTCGAAAAACACCGCTTTTTGCCTTTGAAATGCAGGCATAAAATTGCTTGAGAGCTGCGATTTTTAATTTTCCCGGCACTTTTAGGCAGCTAATTTTTAAGGTACCGTAAAATCCTAAATTTAAAGGGGTTCCACTGATGGATCACTCAACTCATCGCGGGGGCTCTGTTCCTGGGGAGGAACTTGATTCCGGGGTGGGGCCCACCCCGGAATAGAGGGTGGGGGGCTTCTGTTAATCACTCTCCCAAATCTGAAAAAAATTGTTCCCAGAAATACACCTCAAATTATATTTGAAAGGGGTTCATTGGCTAATAATCTCAATTATTCGTGTTTATTCATCAACAGGAGGCGCATTATATCAAACGAATAATAAACAAACGTGCGTACATGTACCAGTATAACGACAAACGACTAACTGAAAACAAAACTGTTAAAAAAAACGTTTTTTTCGGAGCTTCGGTAATTTTCATAAAATCGTTTTAAAACGGCCGAAAACCGCTGAAAGCGACCCTTTTTTGTGCGTGAAACATGCAGGCAGGCGGCGATTAACAAACCATAAGCAAAGCAAAACTTGCTCAAAAACGGGCGCTTTTAACTTCGGGAATTCCTTAAGATTTGGAAAAAACGGTTTTTCGAAAAAAAACCGTTTTTTCCGAAAATATAAATTACCGTAATTTTAGTCACATATGTACCAGTACCTCTGAACATCTATCAGGCGTTTAATGCCAAGGGGATTTCATTTGGGCAGCTCTATTCCGGGGAGGGGTTCTATTCCAGGGTCCAGGGGCATCCTGCCCAAAAATTTTTCCGAAAATCGTAAAAATTGCCCATTTTTTCCTCGGGATTCGCCGCTCATTTACTGGAAAGGAACTTTCTTCTTCGTCCTTTGCGTTATCTGAAACCGCGTTCCACTACGATATGTTGTTGTTTGTTTGTTATTCGTTTCGTTTTCGGTTTCGCTCCGCTTCCAGAGGTGGGAATCAGGCAGGCCCGAACGGTCGGAACGTCGGGCCGGAATGGTCCGCCCG
>JASAMV010005149.1:0-10313 GCA_030248065.1 Rhynchonema sp. JSB1_4
ATTAATTTCGACCAGCGGAAAAATTGATCGTTTAGCTGTCTGGTATAAATAACATTTACACTGGTAAAAAGAACTGTCACGAGTCACGCACGAGTAACTCTACAGATGCCTTTGCCAAAATGCAAAAAATTCCCGTGACAAAGTGACCAAGCTAACATCTGACACGAGGCCGGCCATGATTACTACGTTTGATTCTTGCTGTGCCTTCTAAGGGCGCGTGTACCCCCTCCCTCGGAGGTGCGGGCGAGTCAATTTTCACGGGTAGCTTTGGGTATGCTGACGGGTCTTCGGGGGGGGGGGGGGTGGCACGGCACGGGCGCGGCGCTGTAGCCGGGCCGTAGGCACGTCTAGTTTTCCACTATGACTATATACGCGCCCTAACCACACTATGACTATATACGCGCCCTAACCAAAACCAAACTGACCTCAAATACCGATGCACGTAGTAGAGCAACAAGGATGAAACATTACGAATCGGCCGAAGACTGAACAAATAGCCGAGCAGAAAACCGCTCATCAGAAAGAATGAGTCGACCGCGACGCTTTCGTTGACGATAAATTGCAACAGGAACTGTTTGGGCAGAGTCAGTATGTAGGTCGGATTGGCTGAAAATGAAAATAAAATAAAATTGATACTACTGGAAGAGCGATTGGTGGACATAATCTTGAGCAGGCATTTCAAATCGTAAATAAAGTGACGAAAACTAATACTGTTGAGACGGCATCAAAAAATCGAGGGCAAGTAATGAGACTACCATATGTACATGGCAAGGGATTGGTGCACTACTTTGCTGAGACCATGTTTCGTGATACAATTGGAGCACAAATTTTGACCAGCGTAAATGTTGTTTCCCAATCACATCTATGCATTGCGAACAATGTTCCTACTGGTCGAAATTATGAGTGCAACTGCATCATAAGTGGTTGCCTCAAACGAGGTACAGCTGTATTTGCCTTTGCTAACCGCAGTCGCAGTCGTCATGCTTGCTGTCGATTTTACTTACGATCTTTTTTCATCAAGAGACATTTTTATAGGGAGACCTAACCCACTGTGCACGCCAAATGTTGCATTTCAAAAATTCAACATTTTTTTCAAAATGCAATAAACTCCAAATTCCACGTTTAGGCCGCTCTCTGACAAACGCGAAAAGCGAAAAGCGAAAAGTTTTTCAGCGTAGTCATCATCCGCAGCGCACGCCAAACAGCCTCTGAAACATTTTGTGTGAGCATCACTGTCTTTTAGGTCCGTGGTTAAACCTGGCCCGCCACTATTGATATTTGAAAATTTTGGTCTGTTTTTATGATCTATTACTGTTGCCGACATCGAGACGAACAAGGTTTACATTCGTGACTTTTCCATTAAGTGCCGATTTAATACCGAAATTAATCCATAAACACCGGTTCTCGGGAACAAAATTCCAAAAAATAGATAGACCCCCGTTTAGTGTATTTCAGGAAGACAAGAACAAATATTCAAGATGGCCGACTGCTTCTTATCACAAGCATACGGTAGTCACGTGATCTTCCCATGCGTTTTGTACAGTGCCGCTCTGTTTGTTAGTGCATAACACACGTATTGCAAGCGCGCGCACTGGCAACACTGTGTAGTGGGAGCGCAAAGTCGGGAGCGTAAAGTCCCTAATAGCATACTGTAAGCCTATCACAATTGGCGGCAATTCAAAATTTTGTTCCGGGCTCACGTGATTGCCAAGAAGTAGGGGTCTATCTATTTTTTTAGTTTTGTTCCCGAGAATCGGTGTCTATCGATTGATTTCGATATAAAATCTGCACAGAATCAAAAAGTCATGAATGTAAACCTCATTTGTCTCGATGTCGGCAACTAAATTGGAGCAAAAAAACAAACCAAAAATTTCAAATATCAATAGTGGCGGGCCAGGTTTAAGGAGTAGTTGCTATTGTGCTGAACTTTTCGCTTTTCGCTTTTCGCGTTTGTCAGAGAGCGGCCTTACCGACCGGAATTTCCAGCGAATATGAGATAAGTGTGTCCCAGCAGCACCCACGCAAAACTGAGGAATCGAATGCCATGTATGCACTCGAGGGTGCCTGGCCGACGGTCGGTTGATAACAGTTGGTGACCATTCGTGTAGACGGAGAAAACGGTGAGAATGTTGAGGTAGGGATTGCCTGTGTCAGAAAGGCTATTATTTGTCCAACTGTTCAAACAGTCGGTGAGAATGTTGAGGTAGGGATTGCCTGTGTCAGAAAGACCATTATTTGTCCAATCGTTGAAACAGTCGGTGAGAATGTTGAGGTAGGGATTGCCTGTGTCAGAAAGGCCATAATTTGTCCAATTGTTAAAAGAGTCTTCCCTATATATGTCTGTGGTGCGAGCGGGCTCAAAAAGATCATTGCTTTCGCACATGAGATGAAGGAATACACAGAACCCGGAAAGTCCCAGAAACCTTTGTCTCAAAATCGCACCAAAATTGCACAGAGCGGGGAAAATGGATTCATAAAATGTTTATTAAATCTAGATCTGAAGTACATATATGTACATGCCTAGCTCAGGTCCAAAAACGCGGCTATTTAAAAACCTCAAATGACCCGCCGATCTCAGATTGCGGCTTCTTCCATGCCATGTAGAATCAAAGTTTGATGTTTCCGAAACTTACTTTCCGTTGAGTTGGCTTGATTCCACAGATCGACAATCGTGCCAACTACGATAAACCCGAATAGAATCGCAAGAAACGCTCTGAAATCAAACTGTTTAATTTAACGAATGTCTATGGAGGCCCTGCTCCTTGAAAAAATAAAGCAATCTAAGAATGAAGCACTAACAACATGCACAATGCGTAAACATCGATATAAAACGGAGCATCTGGCTCGCATATCACGTCCAATATTGGGAACAGGCGCCTGGGTTCGGAGAAATCTGAAACAGTAGAAAATCAGATAAAGGGAACGAGAATATGGTAACACTGACGTGAGGTTGCTACTACAAGTGGAAGATCAGAATAGGGACACGACGCAAAAATATCGCTCCCAAATATCGCTGTACTTGTACATTGACAGGTATAAAGAGCGTTTTCGATTAAAGAGGATTATCATAATTTGACCAGACGGTGTGTACAAAATGATAAAACAGTGAAACATCACCGACACCGATCAACAATCAGCTGCATGTCACCAGCAGTGCACGTGTGCGGGATGCACATGCCGAACAGCAAGGCTATTGTTGCTGTGCCATTGCCAAGCTTTGGTTGCAACATGCAGTAACGTGCGCGGATTGGGTCACTGAAGTGAAATTGTAGTTTCTAATATTCTCATATGCAGTATGGAAACTTGAGAAAAGTGATGACTTGGAATAAAATTGGGAACGTAGGTAAAATGAGGAAAGACACTAAGTGTAAGAATGACATTGCGCTTTTTGAACGATATGGACTTGGCTGGCAAACAGTAGCTTAGTAGTTGGTTCCCTCTGTGGGTTTGGGATGAAAATGTAAGCTGTTGTGTGTCATATCCTGCTAATTTCGGAATTTTGTCAATTTGGCCATAGCGTAAAAGCTGTTCACGGTTCACAACGAAACAAGTTTTGTCGTGCGTGTACCAAACAGAAACATCAAAATCGTTTATTCCACACAACACAACACAAACTTTGGTGTCGAACCTCAATCCAGCGTGGTTCCCCTCAAAGTGAATTATATTGGCTCTGTATTTTGTCGTTGTATGTACATAAAACAACATAAGTGTTGTGAAAATACCAAAAGTGTTGTGAAACATCAGCCAAATGTGGTTGGCTCATAGGCGGTAGGTCTGACTCTTGACTGAACACCCATTCGACAAACCGCAAGCCTCACACACCCGTCAGAACGACATTGACTTCCGCCAAGAAAAAAATGGTCTACAACTTTATCCATACCTTCCAGTGAACAAGGTGCTTCGATTCTCAATGCTCACACACTGGTCGTAGGCGCCGAAGTAGCGCAGGTTCAGTTGAAATACACTCGAGTCCAAACGTGCGCTGGCATCAAGGGCTGAAAGTTCGGCTTATTTTCATGTCGTTAACCCTGATCGTCAACTTTTGTCGTCAACTCAGACCGGTCTGTAACGTCGTCAAAACTTCGATCGAACTTCGAGCAGCGTCTGTATAGGCCACACGTTTTGCCGCTAATGGGTCGAATTCTCGAAAACGTATGGCGCGCAATCCCGGCAATCCAGTTGTACAATGCAATTGTGCAATCCAAATGTGCGTTTGTGTCCAAATGTGCATTCCAGTTGCGGCTACTTTGCATGTGATATTGAGTTTCGAGAATTCCATTTCGATTGCGCGAGAATCATCCTACGAGAATTCGGCCCATGTCATGTATAAATTTCTCGCTCTCATTTTGGGATGTGGGGTTTGGCAACAGACGCACGCAAGTCACGTGAGTTACATGCACGCCTGGCTGGTGTTGACAAATGGAGTTGACGACTGAAGTTGACGACAAAACAATATGGCCCAAAGTTCGGCACATACGCAAGAACATCCGTTAGTGGTACATTCAAAACAACCGGGAAAAACAACACTAGCAGATGCTAATGATCGTTTCTCTTTATCACGAACGTTAGGCTCGCTCGACAGAGGCGTCCTGTTACTCAATTTCCAATTTATCACCAAACATGCAAGTCTGTCCCCCCAGACTTCCGTTTGTTAAGCCAGTTTTCGACAGCGACTTCCCAACCTTGATATGCCCAGTTCAGAGGCTGCGAGTTTGCGTAATCACAGATAAACTCCTTGAGATTTTTCGCACACATCTCGTTGACGCCCTGAAATATATTTTTAAATCAGTTTTTTTCGATAATTTCGTCCGTTTCGTCCTGTTTTCGTGCGCACGGAGCGCCAGGGCATCGTCTGTTCAAAATAGGCATATCAGCTCATGGCCGCAAGACCTCAAAAGTCCTAGGTTTACCAAAGTGCACTAACCTGACCAATCCAATGATACTTGGCACGTTCACATAGAAACGCGGCCAGCGGATGCTTTCGTGCTTTCGACTTGGAATCCAGATATAAATTTTCCCAGAATCTGACGTACTGATTAGCAACGATGCTGAATTCTACCGATTCTGATATGTTCAGTTTTGTGATCTCCAATGGTAACGCCGACCACGTTTGCCCGCCGACGAAGTTGAGTCCAAAAATTGCGAAAAACGCGACGCGAAGCCGGGCTTTCATTCTTGAACTACTAAAAAAGGAAAAATTAGCGAAAAAATTTCCGTCCAGTGTGGGAGGCAGACTACATACAGTGTGTCATTCAACCTGTATATGTTTGGAGCGGACTGCAACTTATCATAGATCACCTGGGGAAAACAGAGGTTTGCAGTACTCTTACACCACAATGTAGAAAATTCAACTTGTTTTCGCTTATCAATATTTGTAAGTGATTACGTCACGTTTGGTTATGAGTTTAACCCCCATCCGTGTTTTTTTACACTCTCGGCAATTGGGAGAAGTAGTGCCGGAGTTTTCCGATTACAGCCCCCATGGGGCTTTATTCCGAAGTTTTTTTAGCGCGAGCACAATCATGTTTGTAAAAAATGACCCTTAATACAGACACCGAAAAAAATTTGTCCTTATCGGTCATAAATTTTTGTCATAATTTTTCACAACTGAAATAATGCGATCATTTTTAAGGGTTTATATAATATAAAGACATCTTCTAATTGGCTTCCACCGCTTTCATCTTGCAATTTTAGATGGGGCTCAATTCGGAAAATGGTTCGAATTGAGCCCCATGAGAATCTATCTGGTAATAAAAATAATAAAGTAGTCTGGTGTGCAACACACAAGAGCCCCTGGCACATGTAACGTGAAAACACGGGCACGAGGTGATTGAATCAGAACCAGCTTATCATACCTTTTGCAACGTCGGAAAAGGGAAGTTCATGATGACCGCGTGTCGAAGATTTTATTGTTCTCGCTTATCATTTTATTGTCAGCTAAATGTATACGTCATATTTGGTTATCAGTGCAACTCTTGCTCACATTTTTTGTGCTCTCGGCGCAATGATCACTTTGGGACAGCAGTGGTACAGCGAGCAATCGAATCCGAATCATTTCACCACACCTTTCAGTATTGTACGTACAATAGCGAAAAAATAGAGGATCATGACGAATGTTTGACGAGAAAGACAAAGTTAGACAACCGTCAAAGGAAGGTTATTATCGAAGGCTGAATTCACATTGAATCACATTTTGGCAAACAAGTCACCACAAACGGAAAAAAAAACATTTCGGTCACTTGCGCAATCCATTTGAAATTTGACTCTGCAATTTTGGACCTGAAACTCGGAGTTGCGACTGTTGTGGTAAATAGACGGGCGTGAGTTTGTGTATTTCTTGGTTACCAGCGTTAGGTTTGAGGCCTTCATGATTAATCTGAGAAGGAGATCAGGTCAGTCTTGCCTTGGTTGAGGATGTTTCGATAATTTCGATTGGCGGAAAAGTTGTTCATTTAGCTGTCTGGTATGGTAACATGCTAAAAATTAACTGTCGTGAGTAATTTTGAAATACCTTCGCCACAATGCAGAAAGATCCCGTGACCAATCAATCAATCCCGCGCGTATTGTATGAAGATTTAGCCGGGGTCGACATCGACATGATTAATTAACACACATTAATTAAAAGCGACTTTTTCGCAAAAAAATAAAATGGTCTGATTCTTCCAGAAATGGCCTTTTTACGCATAAATATTGAATTTTTTTCTGACTTGGACCAATTTTCCTAAAATCACCCTTGCGGACCTTGCCGCCAAAATGACTCAAGAAAAACTGCTGGATCTCAGTTTTTTTATGTGATGAGCCAGTGCAAGCCTCTTCGGCACCATAGTTTTCTATATTGTAGCCCCCGCAAATCGGTCGAAAACTATTTATGGAGCCCATGAAGACAAATATTTATTTAACCACGTATACATACATACAATACATATACAGGTATACTGGCACAAAATCGTGAACAAAAACTTTTCGTTACTTAATTCTCTTAAAGTGACTCTACAATTGATCGTTGACCGCGTTTGTTTGCAGTCATTTTTTTCAGAAAATGAAGACTAGGTATCAGAAACCCAGATTTAGGAAATAGATTTTCAAGTCGTTGCTTTGTGATGTTTCACGGAGCCCACACATTTTTACAGGAGGAGAAAAAATGAAAAAAGTTTGAGGCAGGCCTGTGCGAAACACAAGGTAATCCAATAGAAGATATTCTCAGCGTTTTATACTCATACGTTTTTCAGTTAAACGAGATGTAAAGCATTGTGCGAAAAGCCATGTGTGATAAATAATAAACGAAACACTCCAAAAAATCAAGCCTTTTTAAAGCACCCTTTTACTCTAGCATAATTTTAAGCATCTGTGGTGAATGAAATAAGTTGTCAATTAGAAATAAAAATCGTCTAATTATCTAGTATTCAGGATGTGCTTTTCGTTTTTCAAAACCCTACACAGCTCACACAATGTTTACCACAACATGCGCAAGGCAGCCATTCAGACCACGCACAGCGCACACACAACGACAACACACAGCCGGCTGGGGATAATGTTTCAGCTTTGTGTGTGTGCGCTGTGGGAATGGGTGCCTTGCGCATGTTGTGGTAAACATTGTGTGAGCTGTGTAGGGTTTTGAAAAACGAAAAGCACATCCTAAATACTAGATAATTAGACGATTTTTATTTCTAATTGACAACTTATTTCATTCACCACAGATGCTTAAAATTATGCAAGAGTAAAAGGGTGCTTTAAAAAGGCTTGATTTTTTGGAGTGTTTCGTTTATTATTTATTACACATGGCGTTTCGCACAATGCTTTATATCTCGTTTAACAGAAAAACGTCTGAGTATAAAACGCTGAAAATATCTTTTATTGTATTACCTTGTGTTTCGAACAGGCCTGCCTCAAACTTTTCATTTTTTCCCCTCCTGTAAAAATGTGTGAGCTCCGTGAAACATCACAAAGCAACGACTTGAAAATCTATTTCCTAAATCCGGGTTTCTGATACCTAGTCTTCATTTTCTGAAAAAATGACTGCGAACGAACGCGGTCAACGATCAATTGTAGGGTCACTTTAAGAGCACAATTGCAGAGGGGCTCTATGTGTAGAACTCAGGTACCGGAGAATAAACAGGCGCTCTGGCGTTTCATTTGGGATTTAACTCGATTGATTTGAGATCAACTAAAAGCGATCCCACCCATCGTCTATCATCGTTTATCACAGCAGTCCAATGTTGGACAGACATATAGGTCGTATAGAAAAACATGTGCACCACCGCTACATTCGTCGCTCTCTATTTTTATCCGTTGGCTTTACGGAGACAGCACAGTGCAACAACTAACGAGAGTACAGAAATTCAAGCCTTATATGAGAATTGTAAAGTTCAGCAGTGCACACACAATATATTTCAAGCAAACTTTCAAGTTGGCGTCCTGGTAAAAACATAGCTTGATTCACGCAACATGCAATGGTCGAAAAGAATATTTTAGCTGCGTTCAGCAGCTACAGGTGGTCCAACAGGTCGACACGATAAAGATTGAAACATTTAAAATAAAATATAAGAAATTCAGTTCACCAAATTGTTCCTGGTGCCGCGCAAAACGCTCGAAGCGTGCAGTTCTTCAGTGATACAATGCGAGGATAAAATCGAAATCCGCTGGCGGTCTCCTTTTCCAAGTGCGCCGTACTGATAGAGGATGCAATCCTGGCTGCCGCGGTTGTTCGCGTACGCGCCACGCACCGCGGTCGCACGACATTCGGCCGCACATTGTAGATTGTGCTGAATGGACATTAACATGACATGTGGCTGGTTGCGTTCAACAACAAATTTCGCTGACCCTCCCGCGCCTCATCAGTTTCGAGTTTAAGAAAACCGACTGCGGCCGCTCTTATTTATTGCTCTGTGCATCTGTACGTTGTGGACCAGAGGAGAGTGAGCTGAATCCAACTATTACCTGCGCTTATTACAAAACATATTTTGTCCCATCACATTCTCGCTCACCCATACACGTGCTGCCGATTAAATCGTAACCATATTTGCAATTGTACCTGGAATGTGGCTTGAATGAGTTGATGGCCTAGCGCAATTCCCTCATGTCAACGGTCGATGGTTTGAATGTGACACGAGCGAGAGGGTTGCCTAAAATTGAATGTAACCATGGTCAGGAATCGGAATGCCCATTAATGCCTAAGGCCACTTTGTACTTCGTCTCGTTTGTGTACACGAAACATTTTCTCGCCGGACTCGCCGGTATAGCTCTGTACCGATTAGCATGACTCCGGTGGTTATACAACAGCAAACACACAGATTGTGATCCTCCAAGCCACACCGTCATTATGGATCGACACGGCAGGCTTTGAACCTGCGTCTTCCAGATCTCCCGACCATTCTAACCAGCCGAACTACGCGTCCGTCTGACAGGCTGGCTTGAAGGATCTTTCATGCCTATGCGGCGCCAAATGACTGCACGAACAAGGTATGCTCCCTGACTCCATAACGTGCAACGCACACTGCGTTTACACACACGCACAGCCACTCTCAGCGTAACACACGCTGACTGCACGGGCTGTAGCACAGGTCAACGGACCACTGTCACATGACAATATTTCAGCTTCAACCGCCCCATCAACCAACCATATTCGCAATGCCACGACCAGTTCATCACTTGTCAGGGCAGCACCGAGACGACCCGCGGCGGGGTCTCCGTCGGCACGCAGACATCCAATTACATTGGTTGTAGGTAATCCGGATGCCGATATATTGAGAGAAATGGGGCACAATCTTTCAAAATGATACTTTATGCAACGGGTCCGACCTGCTGATCTCCAAGCGCGGGAGTGTGATTATACCCGAGCTCAGTTGCCAAATTGGCGATGTGGTTCAAAATAATTTAATTTGAAAACTTCCATTTTGGATCATGCATGCCAGTTTTTTCTTTTCATGATATTCACGTTTAGGTGCACCCACAAATACTGTATAAATAGCATGATAAAACGGTAGCCGCTCAAGTCACAAAATATCTTCCATCAGTACAAAACTTTGTGGCTACAAAGACAAACATACAGTCAATGAACGCGCTGACATTGCCCAAACCGTTGCCCACGTTTAGGGGCCCGCGCACGCCGCTGTTCTTCCTCAGACCAATGAACGGGCAAGCGTTGAACCTGAGATTAGGCCCAAGGTAGAACAATCTTTCGACGTCAACACGCTACCATTAAGGCCTAACTCTGTCGTTCTCTAGGGAGACAAAGAACAAATTCTCGCGTGCTGATTGGTCCACGTATGTTCAACAGCCAATCAGCGCGATCAATCAATCAATTTGTTCTTTGT
>JASAMV010005153.1:0-10655 GCA_030248065.1 Rhynchonema sp. JSB1_4
AAATGGGTTCGTAGCTATGTAAGAGAAATTGCTGATAAATTTTTAATCTTGTTAAAAAACCCAGGCTTTGTGAGTTAAATTTAAGCACAAGCAGATGTATAAAGTCCCTATATTACCTCAACTGAACCCAAAGAGTATATGCAGCTATCTTCATAAAAACAGCGTGAAATGTATACTACCTATACTTATTCCGATTTTCGAATGGATACAAGTCCAAGAACAAATGGATTGGTGATGATATTGCGACAAAGTCACACCATTCCTCGTTGGGGGAGTGTGTCTTTTTTGGTGGGACTTGCCCCTTTCAGTTGTGCCCCTCACGGTTTCGAGCTCACAGCAGATCATTATAAGCGAAAATATTACCAAACTTGGCTAAATGGCCGCCGGACACGCAAGTTGGCCATCCACAATAATCACTGTCATGTGTGCGCCGGGCTGATTGCGGCTTGTTTTCAAAAGGCTGCGGCGTGTGTTGGTTGGGAGTGTGCACGGGGAAAGTGATCGAAAACGTAACTAAAAGACTTGATTTTTTTCTGAGCCCTGTGAAAGATAACCTACAGGGCCGTCCGTGTTGTTATCTCCAGATCTATCCGCCTGTAATTCTGACAAATTAGCAATGTGATGTTTCATGTCAGAGACAGACTACAGTGTGTGAAGGTGTGCAGGAAAAAGACATACAGATTATTATTATACATGCATGTACGGACAGTGGCTGATTGACGGGTCGTGTTTCAATGACACCCGCAGTTTCAAACATGACCTCCTTTAACTTTTTGTTCTTTTCTGCGAAAGAAACACGATTGGCTTGTTTCGGCAAGTGTGTCCTTCTGCTTTGGACACCATTATCTGCTGCTGTTGGGCGACAACACACAAATGTACGCGGTGCACTGCGTTTTGAGACATTTTTGTCGAGTTCGAGTTTCAGAGAAAAATGTAAGATAAAAATTTCTAGGTTGCTCCCCAATTCAGAGACAAGATACGGTAGCCTGAGGGCTGCGAGCAAGCCTCTTCGCAAAGCTTTTTCCATGCGCTCAAAGTGTGCGCATGCGCACGTGTATCTCCCCATGTCATGATTTATTATGTCGTTTCAGTGCACGCGTTTGCGACCAAGCTCCCGCAGCCGAAAAAATCTCCCTCTTGATTACGTCGAGATAATTTCTTTTCTTTCGGCTGCAAACCGTTCTGATGCGCCCGAGGACCGAAACGCTCTTTTCTTTGCCGCGTACTGGCGGCATCTAATTTTTATTGCGTTTTTGCCAATCAATGTACATATACAGTACCTACAGTGGCTACTCCACGCTCACATACCTACTATAAAGCAGTGAAATGCGCATCAGTCCATAAAAGTAAAAGATTTCAAAACACCTGATTTTGCAAGAACGCTTCAGGTAATCGGTGCATGAGGCTATCCAAAGAACGAGTCCAGAATTTATGTATAATACGTCCGGTGCCATTTTGAGGCGGGCTTTTAATCCATTTCTAGGTCCGAATACCATCGTGCACGTTCAGATTTTATCATTTGCCGGATTTTCATGTGCAACCGGACAGAGTGCGACTGCCACTCATTGCTTCCAGACACCCCTTTTGAGTCAGCGTGAGCGTTCCAGCGTGCTTTATGCAAGCCAAGAGTGCTTTTATCGTCATTTAGCCACTTTGCGCTTGTGCCACACAAATTGTCGGTTGGAATTTTGCTTTTTTCGGTTGATATATCTACATAACCTTAGCAGAGCTTGAGAAGTAAAGATGCTAATAAACTGTATGTACATGTTGCAGCATGCAATGGTTTCTTTTACAAGATTACATTCTATCAATAGGTCACATCACAGTACCATTGAGAGACTTTTGCATAGATAGACTTCTGTCGTGTTTGCACTTTCTGTTCTGGGTATACAGTACCAGCTGCGGATTTCATTCTGCTAATGACCTCGATCAATCAGTTTTTGCTCGCGGAGGGCGCTCTGTCCGCACGACTGGAGTTACAAGTCTTGCTGTATTACTGGTGACTTTCAGTATATCCTGTACTATAGGTACATATGTACTCGCACATAAGAAACATGTTAAGATATACGAGATACTGCATGTATATTCTCACTCTTGCAACGTATGTATGTACTCTGTTCGTGCAGGTTGCAGTCCATGAACAGGCTGATATTACAGTCGTCAACTCCGATCGTCAACACTCGTCGCCGTGCTGGCTAGCGCGTGTGTGCTATGTTTGTTATGCACGTGGATTGTGCCCATTAGATACACCTCGACGACTGTACAACTGGATGATTTGGCCCAATGCATTCAATTATGAATGACAGCAGCCCAAATGAGCACGAGCGAATGAATGAATGGGAATTACATACGACAAAAATCCCGCTCGAAACAAGTGAGTTCGTTTGTCACAGGCGAGCAGCGTGGGCGGAGGAATGAGCGCACTGCAACACGTTGCGTACCTCAACGAATGTACAGTTGTGAATGACACGACGATGAGAGTTGACGACAGTAGTATAAGCTCATGGACGTTCAATTACCAAATGAATACGTATGTTAGTCACAATTTCAGGCGTATAGGTAATTTGGCCAGTTGTCAAACGTAGAACGATCGACAAATCCCCCGTGCGCTTAATTGGCTGGCTTCGTTGAACGTTGGAGAAACATCTACAATAATTCAACCAATTTACACCATCAAAACAACATTCATCGCAAAATGTTAAACTCAAATTCCGAATTTCAATTCCCACCGAATGTCAACAATCGAAGTGCGAAATGTTGATCGCAGCAATCACCGCAATTGACTGTCTGATATTCTGGTGGCTGTTCCTCCTAGTTTGCTGCTGTGTGGCGCACTGCAAACGTCTCACACCTTCCTGGCAACCAAAAAATCGTTCTGTAACCCGACTACCAACAATTTTACCGCGGTCAAATCCGTCAGTTTTTTGTATCACCCCGACTTCGATGCCGTCAATGCTCAATAACGAATATGAATCCACCACCAACTTTATGACCGAACCGCCGATTGACACGAATGAACGGCTGAGATTGTTGACGGACTATGAAATGTGATCTTTTACTCTTTTACAATTTTTTATTTACTTATTTTATAACTTTATGTAAATACAAATAGGCACGTGAATGCATCTGAATCTAGTGCGCGCCCATTCTAATGATTTTCGGTAACGCATCCGTGTTCCCGTCCTTTATCGCTTCCCGACACGCGGCGATCACCTGGCTTTTCGGCTTCCCAACTGAAAATAAACATGTTTTGTTTCTAAAAAATAATTCTAATACGTGCCCAAATTACATATACCTACATACATACCTCTCAATTTGCCGGCCTTCTGTATGATTTGATTGACCTGTTTCAAACAGCTCAACAGCTCTTCGTGGTTGTTGCAACGCACCTTGTGCTGAGCGATCAGTTCTTGGTTGAGATTATAGAGCTGCGTGTAGTAGCGTTTCATCGCCACCCTGTAACAAGAAAAACAGCAATATCTTCATGTGCCAATCACGCAATGTAAGCTGTGCAGCGTGTTCTTAGCCTGCTCTCACAGACGGACGAGGGCGGTGCACCAGGTCTCGTCAATCCGTACGCATCTCATGACCACAGTGATCACTAGAACACGTGCGTGTCATTCCTGTGCTCGCGTGAAACATCAACGTATAAACTAGGGTCGCACATGTCTCTCATCAATCGAGCGTCTTCGGCTCGGACGATCAGTCCCTTGATCAGATTGCTCAGGTCGGCCACATCACCCGATAGCTGGTCGCGAACCATGTAGATCTCATTTACCTGAACGTTTTCATAATGTTGTGCAAAATGTATTACTCAAAAATCATCAACAAACGGCAATATTATCGACCTTGTTAACGAGCGCAACAATATTCTCGACTTCGACTGGGAACTCAGCGGTGCTCTCCAGATCGGTCAGATTAAAGAATTCGGCCAGCGCGGCGACAATGTTGCCACAAAGATCGATGTCATCACAACGGATGTACACCTGGGTATAGGAACGGGAAATGGATTCGGAACAGTTGTTTTGGTGTAGAACTGGAACTGAAATAGGAACGGGTTCCGGCATTGGGAACTGGAACCGAGACGGGATCTGGCATGGGAGCTTGAACAGAGATGGGGACAGGAGCTGAGATAAATAACTGTTCCCAGTTAGCGTACGGTGCGCACCTGTCCATCTGGGTCCATCTGTATAAAAAGCATGCCAGCACCACGAAGACTGAAAAATCGCGCATCCAACTTGTCGTCTTGGTCGCATGCGATCTCCTCTTGCAGCAGAAAGTTCTCGTTGATCCACAGGCACACCTGAATATATTGAGGATACTGAACCTGCAGATAATTTTATATTAAACTTGGAATCGGATTTGTTATTTTGTCGTGAAGAGTTTTCGAGATTTCGAGAACTGATGTTGAACAGCGTTGGTTCTCGACAAAACAACTTTAACGACCGTCGAACTCTGAAACCTAAACAAATCGAAATGTTCCTTGATCTTGTGACAAAAATAGATCTGATCCGACCAGCAGTGTGATAGTGTTCGTTTGCTTCAAGGTTCAATAGATGTTTCCCGTTCGAGCACGTACCCGTTGTGGGCGTTCAGCCACCTTGAACAAGACGTAGCTCTGTGGCTGGGGTGCACTTTCGTTGCACAACGCGTACATGGCGAATCGCGGCAGAGTACGACTCAGCTCGAACACGTGGAATTGAATACTGTGCAAATATGTATACCAGGGATTATTATTTTGAAACATCAGTTAAGCGGTAACAGCTGGTTCATGACCAACCTTGACTTGAATCCGACCAAACATTTCACATGAAGGTCGACGTTAACGTCTTTCTCCGGTCGCAGATGCACTTTGAGCTCAGATGAGATGGTGTTGAGAGGCGGGTGACTGGAACTTGTGATCAATTAACAGTGTATTATACCACCTTTATCACACTGACCTCCTTATGGGAATAGTTAATGGTAATGGCAAAACCCTCCATAATGTTAATATATTTTGTGAAAATGACGATTCCCAATCATGTCGCTAGAGAAGGTAGATTGCAGGTACGAACAGCTGCATGAAACATCGCTCAATAGGACACTCACACGACATGCGATTCGCCCGGAAATATGCCCTCAGCGAACACCATCACCGATCGAATTACTGTCTCGTTGGATGATTTCACGAAAAGCTCAACGCACGGAATATCGGTGGGCGAACCCGGGTTGACGTAAAGGGTTGTTTGTAGATGTGTGTTGGCCTGTTTATAAAACACTGTTTTTCTGCATATAGCGCAGTTTTGCTACACGCCAGAATCAAACTTTGGTGATCGGTCCAGTCCAGGCTTTTGGTCACTTGACTCTTTCGTTATGAGGAAACTTTGAACTACCATTCAAATCGCAAACTGTGAGACTGAACTGCGATAATCACAAAAATTTTATTGTTGGCATAAGGTTATGCGATCCATTTTATCAATGATTATATTGATGTTGCGCATATGCCTTGTGGTTACAACCATGAAAGTAAAACGAAAACAAAACGAAACGAAAGTGACAGACAGTTTGTGGGCTTTTCGCAATTATATAGATGCAAGATGTAAGTGTTGTACATCAATAGAAAATCTCGAAATATCCTTAATACAAGAAGTCACGTTTGCAGGCAGGGCAATATTAATATTATCCGCACTGGACACAACATTCGGTTATGGTGTCTTTCCCGGTATGCCGATAATTCCTGCCCACCTACCGGTATGGCTCCCATTTTCGAGCTGACTTCAGCAGGGACGCTCCCATCGGCCTGCAGTTTTCCGGTTTTGGCGATTTTCGCATTTTGTTCGTAATTGTTGAGTTCCATGATGAGATTCTGTCTCTTCAGTGCCAAATCGTGCATCAGCTCTTGACCCGGGTCTGCTTGTTGCACAAACACTCCGCCCTCGTTGGGGGGCAGGAAACCGCGCACTGCAAAGTGTGCGATATAATTCTTTTTTGATTGACTTATGCGTCGAAATACTGAAATTGCACGAAAAGAATGGCGATGGATTTTGTCGGCACCCATTGAAACTGGTTATGGTGAGTCCGGTATGCACTTGAGCCGGATCATGCAGTCTGCTGGCATGCTCCGTGCAAGTGTGGACCAACGGTGGTCAAATTTACAGTCACCATTGTGTGGGCCCATGCGGACCTATACTGTACTTGAATGACAATGATCGCTGATTACAATAACGCACATTCGCCATCCTGTGCCACACATATCAGCTGTTGATGTCCATCCATCCGGTAGTCGGCATCCGCCAGTCCTGCCACACACGATCCCATCGACTCACGGATCAGCACCTCGCCAGATTCGATGTTGCGGAAATCGAGCTGCACAAAGGTGCTGATGTTTCAATTTGTAATAAGTGCGATGTGTGTTACTCATGATTCTTAATGCAAAGGGACCCATACCAACCTTAGTGAACGGTTTGATTCTGGTCGGGCCTTGGTTACGTCACGTGACTCATGTGATTTTTTGCATTCACGATATTTCGATTTTACTGATGGTGACACTAATTTCGACCATCGTAAAAATTTTTATTAGCAGACAATTTTTATCGTAGTCAAAATCAGTGACACCGCAGTAAAAGTCGAAGTACCCTCAAGGAAGTCACGTGACAGCCGCAAAGCTGGACCGAACTGATCAGCAACTTTTGACATCCGGCCCACCTTTCCATTACTCCATCCAACCACCAGCTCTTTTTCTCCATCTCCGTCAATATCATATGCGTGAATGGCCATCACGTGATTTTTGGACTAAAATTGCACTTTCAGTTTACAAAGGTCATTTTCAGAAATTTCAAATGTCCGTTGATTTGACCTTGATCCTCCACATTCTCTGCAAACCATCGTAAACGCCCAAAGTGCCGTTGGCCAACGCGTACGCGAATCGTTTTCCATCGAGGGCACAGAACAGAGTGATCGTTTCGGTCTCGCTTGTTTCCGAAATGATCTCGTCGCCTTTGAATATGCGAATGTCGTAGTCCTCGCTGCCGACCACCAGCTGTAATCACAAAGGGAATACAAAGTCGTTTCACGGCAAAAACAAAACAGCGAATTTTCAAAAACAGCAGATGTTTGCTGAGGGCAACGCAGTCGAACTGCAAGCCTAAGCCAAATGGCTAAGAAAGCTGCATCCATGGAACGGGCTGTTTTCCCCCAAGGCTTCTTCCGCACCCCGATAAAGCGTGGTGCAACCACGTGGGTAAATGTGATTAGGTCCGGTCCGGTTGTACCTTAGCATATATGTACGTTGCCTTTCATCTCGATTTCCCAAAAGTTGTTTCTCATATGTGTGCTGTGTGCGGGAACAACTTTTATGCGGGCGTAGATGAGTGGTATGAGCAAAATTTCGAGATGTGCACACAGATGTCGCGGGAATAAGGCCAGGCCGGATCGGAACGATCACCAAGTTTGACACTGGCTCAAATCATGTGATAACGCTATACCTCCAATTGTCCATCATCGTCCACATCACACAGACACAGTGCGGTCACATTATCGCCAGTGACCTGAAAACTCAGGCAAAATTTAGGGAACATGTTGTCCTGAAATATCAAGACGAGCTCAACCGTCCAGAACGGATCGGCGCCGGATGAGTCGAATCCTTGAATGGCACAATTGCCACCGCAAATGGCGATCGGTTGGCGAATACCGCCCAGTTGGCCGATCACAATCGTGTTCACACCGTCGGGCACCTGCCATAAAAAACAGTGGTTCCTCATTGACGATGACCCGGTGCACCGCCCGTATGTAAAAGCAGCAGGTCGGAATCGGAAATCAAAATTCCGAAAATGCCGACACACCTCTCTGTGAAACAGGTCCATATTGTCATTGACATCATATGCCAACACATGCGTGGGTGTGCCCACCACTACAATGTCCTTGTCGGGGGCATCCGCTCGCAGTTTGCCCACCGCAACCGCTCGAACCTGTGGGCAAGCCGAATGTGCATTGAATCATGTGGCGGGAAAGCAATGACGATAAAAACGTGGGCATGCTTATACCGATTGGTTGATGTTCAGCAGTGAAACATCAGCTGACTCGGTAGCGTGCAACAGTCTTCCACCGGTGTCAGCACTGCGACGATGCGGCGTGTGAAGGAATACCTGCGAATAGAGAGTACAACATGGGATGCTGGTGCAGCTCGAACGCTGAGTGGAAGTTTGGGCCTGGCACAAGGCTGCAGACCAACATTTAGTATTACGCCGTCTGTGACAAGGCCAGCACTGAAATCAACAAAACGAGGCAAAGGCTCAAGCATGTGAGCGTGGGTTTTAGCAGTAGCAAGCCCGTCATATCGGTCCAAAATAACCCGGTCTGTGTATTTGAGTCCATCCAACCTTTCCCTTATCGGTGGCAGCAACGAGTGAAGGATGCACCGAGTCCAACTTGCCAACAGCCACCGTCTTGGGCACGACCTTCTGGCCCAACTTCAATGTGAACGCAGGACGAATGCTCATCTCTACTTTTTAGCATTTTATGTTTGACAAGATTTATTGCTATTTTGGTGTGCAGGTGTCAGCATCATCGAATCCAGCCAAAACGCAGCGTAGAGTTCTTTGATATGAGCCACTGCTCAACCAGCACGTGTGGTCGGCATGGCAACAGCAACTGGGATGCATGACCAGCATGCGTGTAGGGTCGGGCACAGTTCCGGGTGCAATTCTAGGCTGAAAGTTGAAGTCGCGTGCACGCGACTTCCTAGTGCTAAAACATAGTGAGCGCACGCCAGCGCACGCGCAAAACTTCGCGTGCACGCGAAGTTACTTCGACTTTTGCCTATACTTTGCACTGTTTCGCACGCGCGTACACGCGACTTCAACTTACAGCCTAGAATTGCACCCGGTACTGTACCTACCATTTGACACGAGATCACAGAAAATTGTTTTATCTCCCGTATGATTAAACTTCGCAACAATACACACTAACACCACAAATGGAATAAAAATGGCAAACGTATAAAAATGGAATCGGTGACTGACATGCGGAGACGGAGTTAACAATCCAAATACTTTCATTTCCAAACATCTCGTGTGACCCTCGAGATTAAGGCTGAGCCCACCACAAAATTAAACTGAACCAACACGACCACAAAATATAAAAAGACGTGCAAATATTGCACCCGTATATTGTTATCCTGAGCAAACGGGAATACAGGGTCGAAAACATCAACGAGAAACTCCCATCCAAGGAAGCAATAAAGCCAATCATTGCCCACAGACTACAATGGTGGTTACGCATAAAATGGTGCATCTAATGGTTGTGAGAAAATCAATATTTTCAATAAATTTCCGTAACTGTTCCTAACATCATAGTTGATAAAAAACGGAATAGAGACCAGGCTATCGTGCAATCACAATTTGAAGTCGGCAGTGACGGGATTACGCTCAAGTCGTTATCGCTAATCGATGGAACGTGGTTCCCGGATCTCGGATATCTTTCTGGTTTATGATCATGCGGTTGTTCGAGTACATTCCATCCAGGAACCATATTTCAACGCAAAAGTTGTAAAAAAAGAGAATAACATTGCAAACGAACACACTTACAACTTGAAGTGAATCGAAACTAAGTAAGACGAAGTAAACGACAAATTGTTATGCTCATTGTTGCACTTTTGTAGTGGGTGAGTGAATGTTTGATGTTCGCAAGCTCGTTGGTTGAGAGCAACATATATATCACTTTAAATTTTTCATCATCGAACTCAAATAAAATAATCACCATCCTACGATACGAATATTAGATAGACCGACTATTATATAGACCAGGTGCCCCTGAGCACAGCAGTGACACAAAAGAATGGCACCAACATCACCACACAATCGTCGATCATTCGGCTTGGCGTCTCCGCAGCTCGACCTAAAATTGAAGTAGAATTTTTTTTTTTTTATTTTTTTTAGTTTTTTGTTTTTAAAATAGAAAAGTCTCTATCCACACACACCGCCCCTATTATCCCCCTTTTTCTTTGAGCCCGATTGCCACCGGATGTTGACCACGTGCCCGTGCGATGGATACGGCGGCCCCTGCATGCGTTAACATTTTGTCAATGAAAAACCGTATAAAACGCTAACGAAAATATTCGAACCAAAGCCCAAACGCACATTACGGAAATGATAGTGAACGTAATAGAACAGCATTTCCATGATGATTTCATAGCAACACCAGGGCACCCAAATGTTGACGCGAAGGAGTCGCCCAAAATAAAATCAAGGCTGTCAGAAGACCTGAAAAGTGAAAAATCCGAAAGTTATTGTTTCTATTTGAAAAAGATCGCTCTTTCAATAAAACCTAACCGATCACAGCCGCCATAATGATACGTGGTCGTACGTAAGGTTTGTGCATCGCACTCTCTGTCATTCCAAGTGCGTGCATGCAGGGGCTTTCGTGTCGGTATATTTCGCTGTACTTTGTCATGGTTGGTGACACATTATTATTCTTATTGTTCAGGGTGCGCGACGTTGTTCTGAAAACATAAAAGAAGTAAAATTCTGAAATACAAAAAGAGTGTTTTTCTCAAACTCTTTTTGCACCCGTGTTTTTATTACACCGATGGGTCGCCATGTGGATGTGACGCGAGCGCATAAGCTAGGAACCATCAAAACCAACCGTTCATTTTTATCTGTTGTTGCGGCTGACTCCAT
>JASAMV010005154.1:0-35557 GCA_030248065.1 Rhynchonema sp. JSB1_4
TTGTGAGAATCACAAATAGCACAGTGGTTAAGAGTGACTGAACCCGTTTTTTTCCAAAAATTTCCGAAATATTTTCAAAGGTTGCGAAAGGATGTTGTCAAAACCAATGTAAATCGGTGCTAAACAGTTCAAAATGAGCACTTTTTAATCTCCAGGTGCATTTTTAGCCTGTTTCAGGCCATTTCCAGACAAAATTTTATCCAAAATAGACGTTTTTGGACCATGGGTATCCTTAAGTACTGGAAAAATATTTGGAAAAAAACGGTTTTTTTTCCAAAAATATATTTTGCTGAAAAATACGCAAGTATACATCTATACACATTTTCATTAATATTTACACATTATTACCTACTTAATGCACTATACTACACCTTGATTTTTGGCGACCCCCCCCCCACCATCTATCTATCGTCAACAAGTTTGGGTCGACCCCCCCAGATTTCGGACTTGGGTCATCTATCTATCGTCAACACATTTCGGGTCCCAATCTATCTATCGTCAACACCCTGACCAAGTACTACACTGGGGGGCTCTATTACGGGGGGCTCCGAACCTGAAAAATTGTTCCCAGAAATACCCCCAAATATGGTTGGGCACAATACCCAATACCAATACCAGTGTTTGGTATTGGTATTATTGGGTCTAAATTCTGGTATTGGGTATTGGTATTGAAGCTGGCCTGGTATTAGTATTGGGTATTTGGGTTTGCCCAGGTATTGGGTCAAAACCAATACCTATCCAATACTACCGTATTCCCTAAAATAGAGCCCCCCCAAAAATACAGCCCCCCTAAACGGGTTCAGTGAAAAAATAGAGCCCCCCAAAAATACAGCCCCCCCCCCAACTTGGAATTCACCGCTTGGGGGTCGTAAAGTCAAGTTCTTGTATAAGACACCTTATGTACAACGTTTGTGGTTGAGTATATGATGACGTAAAGCCTTTTATGGAGGTCTGCACCTAAAAACACTCAATAATGACCAGTAACACCCTGACAGAACTCCATTTTAGGGGTATTTTTTGGAACATTTTTTGAGATTTTGGGCAGCGAACAAATAGAGCCCCCCCCCAAAAAATAGAGCCCCCCCCCCAAAAAAAATACAGCCCCCCTAAAAGGGGTCAGTGAAAAAATACAGCCCCCCTTGTATTTTATTAGGTTTTACTGTAGTCCAGAAAAAACCAATACCAAACCAATACCAAACCCAATATCTGACTCAAAACCCAATACCAAACCAATACCAAAGCCAATACCAACCCAATACCAGACCAAAAACCCAAAACCAAACCAATACTAAGACCAATACCCAATACCAATACAATACCAACCCAATACTCAATACCAATACCAACCCAATACCAGGCACTTCAGTAGTATTGATCTGGTATTGGGTATTTGGTATTGGTATTGGGTCTCATCACCATTGGTATTGGGTATTGGCAGTGGTGTCGTTGGGAAATGAAAAAGTCAGGATACCGGATACCCAAAATCCAAAATTTTCGGATACCGGATACCCAAAATGAAAAATCTCGGATACCAGGGGGGGTTGTAGGGATCGGCGTCGGTCATGTAGACCGACACCGACACCGACACCGACACTTTTTTGGAAAGTACCGACACCGGCGAAAAAGCACGCCGACACCGACACCGACAGTGAAAAAATGACCGACACCGACAGTAAAACCGAGTTTGCCTTTTTTAGCCCTAAAAACTTATTTTTAGACCTAAAATGCCTTTTTGGACAAAAACCGGTGTGTTGGTGTACTTCTCACCTGAAAAAAGAGGGATCAAATACCAAAACAAAAAACAATTATGAACTTTGTATGATAGGATAGGTCTGTCTCTTTGTCGCAGGAACAAACAGGTTCTGTCCGCCTCTCACTCTCAGTGAAACATTCAACGTTGGAACGAACCGGATTTTTACCACTGCTGAAAAGTTGTTGTTCCTGAAGCGTATGCTACCCACGTGTCAATACTTGTACAATTGAGTGTATCTGATGTGATGGAGAATAATGATGTATCGGTGTCCTTCGCAAATAACTCGTGATTGATATTTCTCATTCTGTTCGCATGTCTTTCCTTTAATCTGATTCCAAAAAAATTGTTCTCTTGTTGTGTTGCACTGCTGCAGAATTGAAACTGAACCGTGTATGAGGAATTGGTCGTTCAAAACCAGCGCTTGGCGCTTTTTTATATGTTGTGGACAACTAAAGAACATAATCAGTACGAAATATATTTTTTTTCTAATAATAGTTGGCTGCCGAAAAATTGGGGACCGACACTACCGACACCTGAAAAAAACCGACACTTTTGTGGACCGACACCGACACCGACACCGACATTAGTAGTGTCGGTACCTACACCGACTTTTTTCCGACACCGACGCCGATCCCTAGGGGGTTGCTCCCCAAAATAAAAAATCTCGGATACCCAGGGGGGGTTGTTCAAAAAAAGGTTAATTTTTTAGAGGAAAATGGAGCAAAATTGGTGTTGAAAGCGCACAAAAATGGTCATTTTTGGGGTTATGCTTGCGCCAGCAAGCGATTTTGGGCATTTTGGAGGTAAAAATGGGCTATTTTTACGGTTTTCGGAAAAATTTTAGGGTAGGATACCCCTGGACAAAAAGTCAGGATACCGGATACCCCTGGGTGAAAAAATCAAGATACCGGATACTAGGGGGGTAACCCCCCCCCCTTCCCCCCCCCAACGACACCACTGGGTATTGATATTGGGTCACCAATTTGGTATTGGGTATTGGTACAGGGCCGGTATTGGTATTGGGTGCCAAAAGTGGTATTGTGCCCAGGCCTACCCCCAAAAACCCATAAAAAGGGGGTTTGAAAAGGTGTTTTTTCGCTTGTAATCGCATTTATTCGTGTCTATTTGATAATAAGAGGCGTATTATGTGCTTTGAACGAACAACAAACGAGCATAAATGTACCTGTGCACCACTATCAAGCGTTAATACACTACTGTACAGGGGATGTTACTTAGGGGGGCTCTATTCCGGGGGGGGGGGGCTCGATTAATTCACTGACCCCTTTTTGGGGGGCTGCTGTATTACGGGGGGCTCTATTCCGGGGGGCTGTATTTAGGTTTTTACGGTAGTGCACCTGCTACCCCTTTTTTCCGTGCGGCGGTTAGTGTACCTCCCTGGGGGGAAGACCCAAATTCAGAAAAAAGTCACTTTTCGAGGTATAAAATTTGACCGATTTTTGCCCCTTTTTGGGGGCCAAGCTAACGGGAGAAGCGGAGAAGTAGGGAAGTGACGTCATATTTTTTTAGTATTAAATTCCATTAAGGTCAAGAAGTGGAGGGATCAAATGCCGAAAATTGGAAAATGTGAAAAAATGTGAAACTTACCTAAGATTTGGGGAAAGATTTGTACTTTGATCCATTGTTGTGCTTTATTTTATTTTTTTATTATTATTAATGTTATTCGCTTTGATTTAGAAATTGTAAAGTTGAAATAAAATGCCGTGTTTTAATTGGCTGGTCGTGTTTGTTAGTAGTGCACATAAGTGTCAATTTCACACGAAAATTCCATTGTATGCTGTTGATTAAGCGTAATGTGAAGTTTGAGAATGAATTCGGAGGTGAGCACGCATCGATCGTGAACGTTCGCAAGCAATTCCAATTGATTTTTGAGCTGTTGCAGCTATTGATTCTTCTCATTAAATAAAATCAGCAAAAATGTATTGGAAAAAATAATCTGCAAAAATTAACGGGAGAAGTGTGCGGAAGTCGGGAGAAGTCGGGAGAAGTGGGGAGAATTCGGGAGAAGTGTGTCGCCGCCTTAACGGGAGAAGTGCGCAGAAGTCGGGAGAAGTGTGTCGCCGCCTTAACGGGAGAAGTGCGGAGATTTCGGGAGAAGTGCGTGGGTTACGGTATTTTCTCTTTCAATTGGTGGGGTACCTTGGTTCTTACCCACACCGCCCCACACACCCAGACAGGTATCGTGCTCCCCGTTCGGAAGAATTTAATTAGAATGAATCCCAGTGGTTTTTTTTATTTGTGGTTTTAGTAGTTTGAAACATTTGAAAATGTCATGCAACCGTTTCAAAAAAGTTCACTTTTTAGGATACAACGCTGTAAACTGACGTCAAATGAATATTCGTTAGGTCCCATAAGGGTTTTTTAGGCTTGCTGAGACGTTCTGTAGATCAGAATAGAGTTATTTATCTGAAAAAAAAGATTGAAGCACGAGAATATTTGTTTTTTTGGGTAAAAAACGGGGGAGAAGCCTTTAGGATCTGGTGTAACTCTGGAAATGTGGTGATTTGTTGATAAGTGAATAATGATTTCGACTCAGTTTTTCCGCGTTCGACACACTTTTTAATTATGATTGGAGAACGCTGTGAAAGGCAGAACATCTAGTTCGTCTCGTTTCTTCGAAATAAACAAATGTAAAATGTCGACCTGTGAGAGTTTTATTTATTTTTAAACGATTACGTCAATAACCTTCTTTATTAATGTTGATCTTCATATTAATAATGGAACAAGCAATAACTGTATTGTATTTTACATAAAAAATCATCAGAGGATCAGTGCTGTGGCCAGCGGGGGGGGGGGGGGGGGGGGGGGGGGGGGCGCCCCGGGTGGGGGGGGGGAATAGAGATTTTAACTTAAAAAAAAATTTTATATTTTTTTTTTTTTAAAAAAAAAAATTTTTACTTTTTCCCCCCCCCCCACAGAAAAATATACTATTTTTCTTTTTTTAAAAAAAAATTACAATAATAATAATATTATTTTATTTTTTTTTTTTTATTTTTTTTTTTTTATTTTTTTTTTTTTTTTTTTTTTTTTTTTTTTTTTTTTTTATAATATAAAAAAAAAAAATTAATATTAGGGGGGTATATAATACTTTTCCACTTCTCCTCCCCCTTTTTTTCGCTTATTAAAAAAAAAAAAGTATAAATAGAAAAAAAAATTATAGATAATTTTTTCTTTTCTTTTTTCCACTCTCTTACCCCTTTTTTTTCGTTTCCACTTTGACTTAAACTTTAACTCAATTTTTTTTTCTCCTTCCTCCTCCTCTTTTACCTTCCTTTCTACTAATAACAACACACACACCACACACAACGCATCCCTTCCCCTTTTCTTCCCTTATTTTTATTTTTCTCGTATTACTTCTGTTTGTTCTTTTCGACTCCTCTAAGCTTTTTCTAGTCTATTTTTTCATATTTTTTTTTATTTGTTCAGAACGATAATCTCCTACTCCACCCCCCCACCCCCTCCCCTCCCCGCTCCTATCTGTATTAAAAAAAATAAACCACCACACCACAGCCACTGTTCGCTTTTTCTTTATATATATATTTATATTAAAATAAAATAATAAAAAAAAATTAATAACATAATATTAACCTCTTGGTTAGAAGGGACGCGGATACAGCGTCGCAGGCCTATCCTACCCCACAGTTACAGACCCTCCCCACCCCTCACAGCCCTTACACTCTCTCTACTCCTTTTACCTTTTCTTTCCCTTTCTGTACCTATTTTTTCTTCAAAAAAAAAACTTAACTATTACAGACTACACACCCACAGACCATAAACGCAAAAAGCACATACGAACAATAATTCAAAGATATAGAACACCCAGGAACTCACAACACCACTCCCCCACACCCCAGGCGCCAGGGGCCCCGCTCCCACCGCCCGCGACACCCACCACCCGACACACCACCCTCCACCCCCCGGCCCCCCTCTCTGTCCCCACACCCCCAATCCAAACACGCAATACAAGAATAAAAAAAGCACAAGAGAACAAGAAAGCCGCCAAAAGAAAAAACACTAAAGTAGCATAACCTAGAAAAACCGAGACACACGCAGAGCCAGACCCAAAAACACCCACAAACATCCCCTCAACAAAACATGACAGAAACAAGCCAAGAAATACCTGGGACTAAAAACCCACAAAGAAAGACAAAGAAAACAACAGACACACACAACCACACACACCACCCCACCCCCCAGGCCTCACCCCCCCCCCCCCCCCCTCCGCCTCCCTGCCACCCACCCTTCCACATTAATAATTACTCAAAAATACATACACTCAACAACACAACCACCTACATCGCACCACCCCACCTCACCACACCAACCCAACAACCCCCCACAAACACACACAACACACCCACACCCCAAAAAAAACACGGGACGCGCACCGTCTCCCCCCCCCCCCCCCCACACCGCCCCCCACCATCCCCTTCCCACAACCCCCCTATTATTCGCCCTCCCCCTATACACTTTTTACTTACGGTTCCTACATCATCCCCTTCCTTACACTCCTCCTCACATACACTTTCACATAAACTCACAACAACCACAATCTATAATCCTATACCTTTAACACCCCACCCCCTATTCCGCTCCCTATCCCCGCCCCACCCCTATTTCCTTGGTCCTCCGGACCCCGTCCCCTCTCTCTTTCCTCCCCCCCCCCTCCCTCCCACTCTCCTACCTCTCTCCCCTCTCTCCCACCACACTTCGCCCCCCTATATCCGCACTATAATACCTCCCCAAGCCTCTCGCCGCTCTATCCACGATCTAAACAACACACAAACCCACATCCCACACTCCTCCATCCCCCCCTTCCCTCCCCCCCCCCCCCTCCCCTCCCCCCCCCCCCCCTCCACTCCCCTCTCCGCTGCGCAACGCCACACTCCACTATAAAGACACCGTCCTCTTCCCCCCCCCGCTCCCCCCCCGTCCCAGCCCCTCACCCCCCCCCACCGCGTGAGACACTAGTCCTCGAGACTCCACAGGTGCTCCCGCCATCCCCCCCCCCCCCTCCACCCCCCCCCCCTCCTCCTCCCCCTCCCCCCTCTCTGCACTTTTCTACCCATCCCTCACCAACACTCACACAACAAAACAACCCCTACCCACACAACGCACAACCAACAAACACAAAACAACCCCCCGAGACACACACCACACGACCGGACCCCGGCCCCCCGCCCCCCCTCCCCCCCACCCCCCCCCCCCCCCCCCCTTAAGGTTCAATTTTCATCAAGGACCATACTGCCGACTCTGTGCAGATCGGTTGGATAGCTGTGGATGAAGACATGGAAAGCGACGATAACTGCAAGAAAGGTTGGCTGATAGAACGAAAATCATTTTGCGACCTTCAATGGGTCAAGTTGTTGAATGAACGTTATGTTCTTGTCAGTACAAAAAAATGTACTTTTTATTTTTAGAGGTGTTGTTCATCGGCTCGGACAACAAACGACAGGAAAAAGATGAAAGCGGAAACAGCGAAAAGATCAGTGAAATGAAGTCTGGTCAGTATTGTTTTTCGACAAGATTATAGTATGTTTTATAATCAAAAATAATAGCACCAGTTTGTC
The DNA here is from genome assembly GCA_030248065.1 of Rhynchonema sp. JSB1_4. NCBI lineage: Eukaryota > Metazoa > Nematoda > Chromadorea > Monhysterida > Xyalidae > Rhynchonema > Rhynchonema sp. JSB1_4. Next base: position 7,342 of record JASAMV010005154.1, read on the forward strand.
AGCTTCTATCTTTTGCGAATGAAGCAAAATGTTTCTCAAGATTAATGTCTTTTGCTGTGTGTGTCCACAGTAGTTTACTTTTTCAAGGTGGCAGTGTCGATGAAGGAAAGCCCGAGTTCCCCGAAGAAACTCAGTTGACGTACGATACTGATGATGATGTCGCAGCACGCAGCCGTCAAACGATTGGTTGAAAGTAAGTTAGTACTTACTTATGTCAGGTTAAGCAAGTTCAAGTCATGAAATGCGTTACCCATCTCTCAGTTTGTTGTCACTTTTTAAATGTCAAATTTCGAAGAACTGTTTCAGATGAAGGACGCGTTGTGGATGGGTTAATATCATGCTGGAAAACTGTTCTCAACTGAAGTGTGGAATTGTTACTATAATATTGCTCGCCATCAAATATCTTTTCTTCTTCAGGTCGCATTACCTCGGTCAGTACTACGCCGGTCAAAGCACAGAAACGGCATCTATTCAATCGCAAGGCTGAACCGCCAAATAAAGGAGCAAAATCGAAATGCAGGCCGATTTGCGTCGACGAAAAGCCGAGGCATACAGTTTTTTCAACACACAGGTATCAATCTATTTCATTCTTTACTGACACGTATGAGGCATGTTACACATGTTTCAATTTTGTGAATTTTCAATATGCAGGCCAAGGAAGTGCGACCGCGCAAGAAGACATCAAAGAAATCGAATGTTTCATCGTCCGATGCTTCATCGAGCAGTTCTGAGGACATGGAATCAAGCATCGATTCGAATATGAATTCTGGTTGAGTTCCTTTTTATTATATTTGAATTATACCGTTGCACCTTGGTCGTGCCGATTAGTGTACCTTACAGAAGAGGAAATCTTAGGGGAGCCGAGGCTATCACTGTTTTCACCCAACACGAACTACACTGGTGTTGCAGAAAATAAGAAAGACTTACCATTCTTCGATGAATCTTATCACGGCTCAAGGTTTAACATAAATTTTATTTGTTATCAGAGGAGAACGAGGACAATTTTGCGGTGTCGACGGCTGAATCGGATCAACCAGGGCCATCCGTACCCAAACGAGCACGCAAAAAAATGGAAAATGCGTCAAAAGTTAGGGATTTTGATTGTCACATAATATGAAGCAACTTTGTTTTCAAAGAATTGATGTATTGAAATTGCTTATCCACACAGGGAAATTGAAAAAACCGAAGAAAGGAAAGAAGCGTCGACGCGTTATCGTTTCGAGCGAATCGTCCGATTATTGCGACCAGGAAATTTCGAGCGATGACGGAATCAATGTAACGAAGGAGGATCCGCAGCTGGTTGTTGATGAGGACAAAACGGTTCAGAAATTGAACGGAGAAGATGGTTAGGGGATAAAAACGATGCATAAAATATATACGTTTGATCTCAATTGAAAGATGTGTCAAAAAAACGTTGCAATCACAGGCTCGTTCAAACCGAAACGAAATTTGGTGTGGCAACCAAATGAATCGTTCCCTGACTTGGTGCAACGTATCGTCGAGAAGCGAATGATGGACACCTCGAAAATGTTTCCACAATTTTGTGAGGCACTGACCGGCGCTGCTCAGGCAAAGTTGTCGTCGATCCTGAATCACACGTCGGGTGCTGGCCGAAGGACTCTGGTCGCTGCACGCGGTAATGTTTTGGTCAACCAGATTTTGAATTTAATATTCCTCATCACCAAAGTCAACACATTATGCATGTGGCTAGACATAGCTCTAAAGTAGTCTTTTTGAGAAAGAAATTATACCACAGCGTATTACCAATTTAAATCAACTCAAACGTAGCATGTGTTCACAGAAAACCGTTCATTCACTGCAGGTAAAGCAGAAATGACAAAACAAGAAATTGACGAGAAAACCCTGCTGGCCATTTTCAACACGGTTGGCGATCAAATCAAAATTCAGGAACTCCAGGCAAAAATCAACAAATTGCATAGCGTTCGATTGGTTGTCTATGTCAAAAAATATTTGACTTCGCGCATCATTTTTGTGTCAAAAATCGCGAAATTCGTTTTCTCGCCTTTGTTCTCGTGTGTTTTTGAAATGTCATTTTTCGTTTAAAAATAGTTTGCGATAGATTATACGAAGTAAAAGAAAATTCTGATTTTGTTGTTTAGTTTTGAAATTTCGCATACCGAATCTCTTTTTTTGATATTCATCATCTATCTCTGTGACAAAATGAAGTGATTATTTTGATTGAGATCACTGTTGTTCTTTTGTTGGTTTCGAAACAAAATAATGATATGCTTTTCAAAAATAAATTGATTGTATGGAAAAAAATGGATATGGAACGTATCAGTCAACAAGTACATAGAAAACGCAGTGGCATTCAGAACAAGTAACATCGAATAAAATGAGTGAGTTCAAAAGTGTAAACGACACTACTACACTGCAATTCAGAACGGAACAATAAAAAAGTGGGTCAGTGTTACAATATTTGATAACTGCCGTAATCACTGGCTGAAATTTCAATCCAGAACTTTTCATGTTTATTTGTTACAAAATACATGTACATATCAAAGAAGACAGCACCCAGAGATTACAGTAACTTTTTGTCACACAGCATAGTCGTATTGCCGCCAAAAATGTTGTGGCAAACAAATTCTACGTGTTATTCGATTTTAATTGAGAATTAGTATGCGCCACGATTTCAAACATCGGGTGACATTTTCGAAAGGCTGGAAAGGTCAGTTGAGTGTAAAGGTCGGTGGAAAGCTCGGTGGACCGCTCACTGTGGTAGGGCTCGGTGTAAACTTAAAACATTCCACATTAAAAACAGGCAATGTTTCACATTTAAACCGAGCTGCGCCGACCGAGCTTTACACGGACGTTTACGCCCAACTGACCTTTACACCGTTTCGAAAATTCGACCCATCGACGAGACAAATGTGTTTCAATGTATACCTGTCACTCACGCAGTTGTATGTATATGTCGCAACCCTTCACAATCATTGGGCTGTTTTGACAGACGAAGCGGATTCGAATTGTGTCGTGACAGTAACGCTGAAATTGTAATGAACATGAAACCCTGCACTGTAGTAGATGCGTTTCGGTGTGTATGTCATAAATAGACCACGATTACCCATTCGCTGAATGGCCGTCAGGATGTGAAATTTTTGTGGAGAAACAAATCACATAAATAGGAAAAAGCTGTATTTCATTCGAGCGTTATTACCTTGTTTATTTTATCAGCAAAAGGGTTTTTCAACCTGAACGTCGCATCCGATGCGAGCAACGCCCATGGAGGAATCCGCAAGGACGGTTGGCGGATAGTGCATCTGTCGATCGATATGATTCAAATGCATCAATTGTTGTTTAAGCTCCCAAAACGCACCGATGTGCTGGCCCACCACAGATACGCGCATCTGGAGCTGCTCTGGTGGCGCTGATACCTGGGAAGTTGAAAGTTTGCTGTACTGAATGCTAAACTGTAAGGTTGTGAAACGGAACCGAACAGCGGATCACTTCATGATAACTCAAATAATCTTTATCAAGAGTGTAGGACTTGTTATAAGTGCACCTCCAAAAATTTGATTTTTGGCGACCCCCCACCATCTACCTATCGTCAACGACTTTGAGTCGACCGTTCCCCCGACATTTTGGACTTGAGTCATCTATCCATCGTCAACTTTTTCAAGTCAACACATTTCTGGTTCCAATCTATCTATTGTCAACATCCTGACCAAGTGCTACACTGACTGCGGTACCGTAAATCGGGGGCGGCTCTATTTTTGCGAAGGCTCTATTTTACGAAATATCGAATCTGTCCAAATTCCCCTTTGCCCGCTCAGCTCGGATAGTCTTACTACCGGTATAGCGCATATCTAAAGGAAAAAGTTGGGTGTCGCATTTACCTGAAGTTCTATTGAACTCGATTTCAATTTCTTTTCTCTTCTAATGCGTCAACGTTCTCTGGTCGGACCGAATCGCATAGTCTGAATCACTCAGACACTTTACTGGTCTCGTACATGGAACGGAATAATTACGAAAAAGCGCTGCACGCCCCCGAACTCAAGAGGGCGGTTGGGGTGTTTGGGGTGGTAATTGCATGTAATGACTGATCTTCATTTTTATGAACAGGAGTGATTTGCTAGGCGACAGATCACGGATATCAACCATGGATACTAATGAGTACGTAGTTCTTCGCATCTACGACTCCGCATTCGGCGAAAGCATTACATGTTCCGTTTGTTTGAACATATTCACTGAGCCCAAAACGCTGATCTGTGGTCACACATTCTGCGAGGTTTGTTTCTTTCCATACCACTGTGTATACATAGTGAACCTTCCGTTTTTTTCGGAAGGAAGATACTGTACCCCACCGGGGGGGAGCGCGAACCCAAAATTTATTTAAAATTTGTTGTTGATTGCACGACGTTAAGGCATACATGATAGCTTTGCCGCACCAGGACCCCGGGGTGCCAAGCTGCATGCAATAGCTAGCTTTCCCACACCGGCGACTGGGGGCGTCAAGATGAATGCGATAGCTTTCCCATGATAGCTTTGTCGTACCAGTGCCCCCGGGGGGCCAAGCAGCATGGGATAGTTAGCATTCCCGCATCGGCGACTGGGGACGTCGAAATGGATACGATAGCTTTCCCATTGGAACACAAGTTCCAAACACAAAATTTATTTTAAAAAATATTTGCACGACGGTGCCAAACTGCATGGGATAGCTAGCCTTCCCACACCTGCCCCTGGAGGTGTCAAGATGGATGCGATAGCTTTCCCACTGAAGCACAAGTTCCAAACACGAAATTTATTTTTCAAAAATATTACCCCTTTTTTGGAAATTTTGTCCTTCCAAATCTTTCGACATCTGAATTACACGACGTTAACACATGCATGATAGCTTCGTCTCACCGGCGTCCCGGGGTGCCAAGCTGCATGCAATACCTAGCTTACCCACACCGGCGGCGTCAAGATGAATGCGATAGCTTTCCCATTAGAACACAAGTTCAAAACACAAAATTTATCGTTGATTGTACGACGTTAAGGCATACATGATAGCTTTCTCGTACCAGCGCCCCGGGGTGCCAAGCAGCATGAGATAGTTAACATTCCCACATCGGCGACTGGGGACGTCGAAATGGAAGCGATAGCTTTCCCATTGGAACACAAGTTCCAAACACAAAATTTATTTTAAAAAATATTTGCACGACGGTGCCAAACTGCATGGGATAGCTAGCCTTCCCACACCTGCCCCTGGAGGTGTCAAGATGGATGCGATAGCTTTCCCACTGAAGCACAAGTTCCAAACACGAAATTTATTTTTCAAAAATATTACCCCTTTTTTGGAAATTTTGTCCTTCCAAATCTTTCGACATCTGAATTACACGACGTTAACACATGCATGATAGCTTCGTCTCACCGGCGTCCCGGGGTGCCAAGCTGCATGCAATAGCTAGCTTACCCACACCGGCGGCGTCAAGATGAATGCGATAGCTTTCCCATTAGAACACAAGTTCAAAACACAAAATTTATCGTTGATTGTACGACGTTAAGGCATACATGATAGCTTTCTCGTACCAGCGCCCCGGGGTGCCAAGCAGCATGAGATAGTTAGCATTCCCACATCGGCGACTGGGGACGTCGAAATGGAAGCGATAGCTTTCCCATTGGAACACAAGTTCCACACACAAAATTTATTTTAGAAAATATTTGCACGACGGTGCCAAACTGCATGAAATAGCTAGCCTTCCCACACCGGCCCCTGGAGGTGTCAAGATGGATGCGATAGCTTTCCCACTGAAGCACAAGTTCCAAACACGAAATTTATTTTTCAAAAATATTACCCCTTTTTTTGGAAATTTTGTCCTTCCAAATCTTTCGACATCTGAATTACACGACGTTAACACATGCATGATAGCTTCGTCTCACCGGCGTCCCGGGGTGCCAAGCTGCATGCAATACCTAGCTTACCCACAGCGGCGACCGGGGGCGCCAAGATGAATGCGATAGCTTTCCCATTGGAACACAAGTTCCAAACACGAAATTTATCGTCGATTGTACGACGTTAAGGCATACATGATAGCTTTGTCGCACCAGCGCCCCCGGGGGGCCAAGCAGCATGAGATAGTTAGCATTCCCGCATCGGCGACTGGGGACGTCGAGATGGATACGATAGCTTCCCCATTGGAACACAATTTTAAAAATTATTTGCAAGGGGGTGCCAAACTGCATGGAATAGCCAGTCTTCCCACACCGGCCACTGGACGAAATTTATCGTCGATTGTACGACGTTAAGGCATACATGATAGCTTTGTCGCACCAGCGCCCCCGGGGGGCCAAGCAGCATGAGATAGTTAGCATTCCCGCATCGGCGACTGGGGACGTCGAGATGGATACGATAGCTTTCCCAATGGAACCCCAGCGTGATGTTTTCCTCTTTGTTTGTACACTGGTGTTCCAGGGCATTGAGCCTTAGGCGATAGCTTTCCCAATTTATTCTTTTCCAATTTATTGTTTTCAAAATGTTTTTCACGCGTTCCAGGGCAGTCAACCTGAAACAGTACCTTTCCCGTTCGGATGCCAACTCAAGAAACAAAATTTATTGTTTTCCAAACGTGAACGTTCCTAACCGCCTTTTAAACTCCACAAGTGTTTAGACAATTGTGTGGGCATCATGGAAGTCAAATCACTTAGTACAAACTCTCAAACATGTACCCTGGAGAAGCAGTTTAAAGGGAAGAAAAGATCGAGAAGAAAATTCGGCGCGGACCGGCCGAATTTCCACCTGCGCATTCAGGCAAAGTGCCCGATCAAAAAGCTGTCAAGGCGACAGAATGTTTCGCATGATTCTTGCGCAGGTATAAATTCGGCCGGTCCGCGCCGAATTTTGTTCCCAGTGGCTTGTCTTAAACGCAATCTCCTGGGTACATGTTTGAGAGTTTGTACCAAATGATTTGACTTTTGTGAAGCCCAAATTGCTGTCTAAACACTTGTAAATCTTGAAAGGCGATTAGGAATGTGCAATTTCCCCTTTAACGGCGCGCTTCGGATTAGCGTTTACCTATGCAAATCCAAATTGATAGCTGTCTTTCATGTGGGACCAAAATAAGCACACTACATACAATCGCCGGTGTGCGGTTGATGTGGAATGTTGCCGTATAATTAACAACCAACCAGTTAAAACATGTCTGTATATGAGAGCTTGATCTCTTATATCTGCCACAGACCCAAGGCAACACGAAGACGAATCTGATTTACATAACACAATCGTTTTCAAACGCGACGGATCTGTTCCAATATTCCACGCATTTGAGATACAGTATACTCGCACACGTGATCACAAGAAGACAGTTGTCAGTGACTTATGATTTGAAACCAATATTGACTTTGATCGCATACATTTACACCACCCACCAGCAAATTAAGGTCTAAAACCGACGTTGACCTAGACTGACCACGTTTTTGAGATCAAATTCGTAGATGAAACAAGGCTGGACAGATTTTTGAGATCAGGTTCGTACATGAAAGCGGCAACAACTTGAAATTGTAAGTGGAAAATAATTGCTATTCTAAACGCGACGAACTTGAGATGTTCGTGGTTTTGCGATCAAATTTGCGCACAAATTTGCATACAAAACTGCGTAAAAATCACTTCCACACCACAGACTAACCAAATAGTCAACATAAAGCTTTTAGACAACGAAACCACATGTACACTCCGATCCGCAACCATCCAATGTGCCTCAATGAACAACCACGAAACGAATTTACAACTTAGATAAAAAGTTGGAACAAGCTCCTGAACACTATCGCGGGAACATACACAGCCTTTGTGATGAACATCATCGAACTCGCCGCACGCACAATGTTTTTCTTCACGTATGTTTGCCACACAACTCACCACCATTACATTACCATATTAATCCCAGATCATAAACCACAAGGTGACAAACAGTTGACAACAGTCAGACCCGGATCTGAACGTCGAATACAAGCATGGACTTGAGCACGCCATATACATACACTGATTGTTATTATCGCCTCAAATGAATAAAGTAAAATCGTTGTTGTATAATACACCGAACGCACTCTTGCGTTTGTCATGTGTTTTAGGGCGGACTTAGGTTGAACACGGAACACGGAAATAATTTACATACAAACCAGTTTCATGGATTTCCGTGTCACGGAAATATTTCCGTGCACGGAAATATTTCCGTGCTCCGTGACAAAATTTTGAAAATCACGGAACACGGAAATATTTCCGTGTTCAACCTAAGTCCACCCTAAGTGCCAGGTGGGAACCATGAACCGGGATACGACAGAATCATAGCTTGCTACACCATTATTTTTGCAAACATTGGCATCGTATGAGAGCGGGAATGCGGATGACAGTGCAGACTCGCGTTGTTGAGGACCTTTGGTTGTTATACACTGTATTGGGAGGAATGTTCCATTTTTTGCATTTTAAATATAAGGTCAACCTCATTAGCTTTCCCTCTGCTCGATATTTATTAATAAAAACAAATCTGATAAACACCCAAAAGACCGTACAAAAAACAAGAAGGAAGATAAGGATTCCACTTCACAAAATTAACACCAACGCGAAAAACCGTTATCAAACCATAAATAACCTCAATCAGCACGCCACAACAAAACAACCGTTACAAAACAAGATCGGTAAGAATTATCAAGGCATGATACAAGATCACGTTCAAACACAATGCACATCATATACGTATCCTTCCTTGCATTGGATCCAGAAAAAAGACCTCATCAGAATACATTGCGAAATGGACCAAATAAAAACGACATCAATAGATATTTATCTGTGCATGATGCTACTCATCCATCGGTCCTGCTGTGATGTGAATCGTCAGGTCCGTGCTGCTGCGATTCAGAGATGCACTTCCAGTCACCCTCCAATGTCTCCTTCCACAACGATACCTGTGAGATGCAAACGAATGTCAACAGGCGCAAACATTGCGTCAACAACGTCTGAAGCCACGGTCGGTAACTAGAAAAGAAACAGAAGACTGTTCGACGCTACCAAAAACAAAAACTATCTTTTTGTCAAACCAACCCGTTCCTATCCAACTGTTCATCAAGTATCACGGGCAACTGGATTGTTTCATAGTTTGAATTCGGGCTGATGCGTTGATCAACTACGGCGCACAAACGACGAAGCATAACATCGAAGTGAACGTATTGGCCGGTGGAGGAACAATCTGAAGTGCATTGAGAACTCTTAATTATTATTAGGACATGGTTCACAATTATAAGCGAGCCTTGTGAAAAAAAGCTGACATTTTTATATTGTCAAGATGAGAAATATGTTTGCGACGTACAATTCCGCCGCACAATCAACCACTCTACATATATACTGAATATTCTTTATGATGGCCGAAAACGGCGCATTCACCGGCCATCGACAGAAAAAAACCAGCATCCAAACCAAACCAAAAAATCCACTTACTAATCAATCTGAACATCCACGGCACCAACAATTCGGCGCAGCCCGGTGCGAAGAAATCCGTCCATTCCCTTTTGAACATCTCGTCGCTCGTGCGGATGGCAAAGGCACAGATCGAATCGGATAGATTGAGAACGGACAGGGCGAAATGGGCACGATACGATTGCAGGTCCGATGCAACATTCATTGTGACACACGTCTGTGACAAAAGGGGCGCCGTTAGTGGCAACTACAGATAGCCGTCGCACAATGTGACATAGTATTATAAACCAGCACAGCATGCTTTTTGGTAAGTCTTTGAATTAGCGATGCACCAGGCTCGTCGGCGCAAATGCATTATGTGCGGAAACGTGACGTGACACCGAAAACAGACAGGAGTTGGATGGAGCTTCTCTTTGTACAGACGCACAACGTCGTCTGATCTTGGTGACATGCTTTAGAACTATCAGCTTTTTGCCCACGATTTCATATTTTTTTGCGGCCCAGCTTGGTGTTTCATTTATGATTTTTGTCACAACCACGACACCCAATAAATCTACATAATTGTCACCTTCCTACCGACCTGCATCCACGAGAGCACATTGCATCAGACGTAGTCCCGTTCCCCATCAGTCAGTGTGTCATTGTCAGCCAACACACGCTCAACGACGCTCATTGCAGCACAACACAATTGCACACCAACATTGCATTGGGCATTCGTGCAGAAATCACTGCAAACATATAAACCGTTGTCAACGGAACATTTCGAAATATGGCCGATGTCAAACTTGGTGATGGAATCAGTTCTGATTGTTTGTCGGTCACGTAGGTGTGTGAACTGTTGGTTACCCGTCTCGAAATAACTTTTACCACGGTCGAAATCAGAAGCACCAGTAAGTTTTGAAAAAGATTCTTACTTAAAGGGTCTCCGCCATATATATTCGACCAAAACCAATCTCAATCAAACTTGGCACGGTGACTGGGTTTGCTCCAAAACACTCACGGCCAAGAAAATTTTTTCCCATATCAGCTCCCTGTCTGAGCCCGAAGGGCTTAAACGTAAAAAATTTTGACTCTACCACCGCACCATCAAAATAAAATACCGATCTGTTTCGCATGTTCTTAATGTGCCGTTTGATCACAAATGTTTCATAAACAACTTGGCTCTAATTTAAAATTATACTCACTTTTTTGGCACTACCACAGCTCGCGCTACTTTGCCAAAACCACGCTAATTTTATAAAAAAAAATTTCTGTTGTATTTTTGGGTTCATAATATAAAGTTCACATCTTACTAACAATGAAATCAAAGAAAACAACGTGAAAAACGCACGCTAACTACGATATAAGTGAGATTCTCGGACTCGAATTTGCTGATGGCGACATCAAGCGATTTCTGCAGCGCGATGTTGATTCGCTGCCTGATCAGACGGTTGAGATCGATCGATCGACCGAGTAACTGCAAAAAATCAAACCATAACTGTTCTTGATTGCTCGCATTCGATCAGTATTCAGACACGATGAACTGGCACGGTCACCGACAGACCTGCACATGTCGTTGCTTCAGCAATGTTTTGTATCGCACATTGTTTGGAATCGTGATATTGATGCCCAGCGCAAGACACTCGGCTCGGAAACGTTTATCGAGAAGAATGCTAAAAAAAATATGCGATTTAGTTCGTTGCTCATTGACAATTTTGTCACCTATGTTATCATGGTCAAATCATACACGAGCCGGCGCATGGGCAATTCAGCAAAGCCGGTTTGACCAACAAACTTTGAGCAATAAAAAAATCCAAAAGAGCTGAACCTCAAAATCATTAGGCCCACCTGACATTTGACAGCTTGAGTTTGTTCATTACATTGCGCGGCAGTTCATTGTCGGTTTTACGAGCAGGGCAAAAATGTCGCGTCGAACACCGTGCTGAGTAGAAAACTTTGAAGGGCGGCACCTTACCTGTACGGCACGATCGACTTTCGTTTCATGTGTTCGATCACCTGATCAAACGAGTCCCTGTTGTACGACCTCTCATCCTCAGCTATGTATCGGGTCATTTCGGCACAATTTAGGTTCAAATACACATCGACAATCTGTTGGACGAGTTCTTTGGGTTTCCAACGATATTGATCGGCCTTGCGCACAATCAGTTGACGACATTTGGGACCGACGAGAAGGCACAAGTTGTAGTTGAGCATCGCTGCCAGCCGACTGCCCAGCATCTGCAAGGACAGGGACGGATGTTTTACATCAGCTCTTGCCAAGTGCTTCGGCCTGAATACCCCCTGGTCAATGGTGAGCTTTTAGCTTCTAACTCGGCACATGGTGTTTTCAAAATTCACCAGCTGCAAGTTGCACCAAGACGTCAGGATTTTACGTGCAAGTTACGCCTTGCACTTTCGGAGCTAGCATGGTAATGCTAAGCGACATATGGTTCATTCCTTATATTGCGTGAGTTGAAAAATTTAAACTCACGCCACTTTCACAAGACTTAACTTGAGAAGCCCAAACTTGCACACAACTTGTACGGCGTGGACTTCTAGGTCCACACAAAATTTCATTCCGCTGCGTGCCCACTCGCGCAATCGCGGGCAAGATACAGTTGAAATTTTTGTAAAAACGTTCTTTCCCTTTTTTCCACAAAGTAGTAGTCAGGGCTCAGACGTTACTTAAAGTGCAAGGGACATAATTCATATTTGGAAAATGGGACCATTTTTTATTGCTGGAAGTGAAAGCCGCAATCAAGGTGACCATCCTTCAAAAAGAAGTACCGTCTAAAAGTGTCAAATGAACTGTCAAAAAGTGTGCCAAAGGTGCACCTCTGGGAGTATAAGCACCAACTGATCTAGCCGCCCCCCGGACATGATTTTCAGGCATCGTACGGAAGCAGCACATCACCGAACGAACGAAGTTGGAAAATCGATGTTGCACGATATGATCGTCACACCGACGGAGTGAGTTGAAAAATCATAAATCCTTCAAAAAGGCTCATTTCGCGATTCTGAAACCGGTTCTGGAACCGGTCAAATTAGCCGTGTTGGTTTATGTTTCATTGAAGTGCACCAGTATCGGTGTCCACTCGTAGAGGTCGATACCTTTGGTGGACCACCTTCTGTTGCGTCCCCAATGTGCATAGTCTTATATATGCAATCACCGAAACATTTTCATTTGACTTCCGATCCGTTGCCACTTGTTGACACATCTAACTGAAAATGTTTCGGTGATTACATATATATAAGACTATGTACATTGGGGACGCAACAGAAGGTGGTCCACCAAAGGTATCGACCTCTACGAGTGGACACCGATACTGGTGCACTTCAATGAAACATAAACCAACACGGCTAATTTGACCGGTTCCAGAACCGGTTTCAGAATCGCGAAATGAGCCTTTTTGAAGGACTTATGATTTTTCAACTCACTCCGTCGGTGTGACGATCATATCGTGCAACATCGATTTTCCAACTTCGTTCGTTCGGTGATGTGCTGCTTCCGTACGATGCCTGAAAATCATGTACGGGGGGCGGCTAGATCAGTTGGTGCTTATACTCCCAGAGGTGCACCTTTGGCACACTTTTTGACAGTTCATTTGACACTTTTCGACGGTACTTCTTTTTGAAGGATGGTCACCTTGATTGCGGCTTTCAGTTCCAGCAACAAAAAATGGTCCCATTTTCCAAATATGAATTATGTCCCTTGCACTTTAACATCAGGCTTGTTAATATCCCCGATAGGGTTTTCGTACTCGAGAAACACGATGGTGCTATCGCCGACTTCGTAACTCCATGTCTGAGACCGGTCCCAGACCACCGCCTTTTTGTATGGAAAGAGTGCTTTCCGAAGTAAAATTTCGCCGAAAAGTTGGGTTACCAGAACTATTAAAGCTGTTTATGTGGTTTTCGTACTCGAGAAACACGGTGGTGCTATCGCCGAGTTCGTAACTTTTAGTATGAACGGTTCCAGACCATGACTTAGACTTTTTGTACAGAAAGTATGGTTCTAAAGCCAAAATCAGCGGTTATATGTGTTTTTAATTGTTGTTACGTCAAAAATATATTAATCCCAATTGGTTAAATGTTTTCCAGCTCAAAAAGAGCCATAATGGACGCTCAGACACACACAGCAATGCATTAGTGCACGCTACGTAGTTGCCTGATTCATAAAGCGCACAATGTATTACCCACAACACACAGCCAGCCAGCCAGCACACACACACACACACACACACACACAGGCAGGCAGCCAGCACACACACACACAGGCAGCCAGCACAATAGGCAATGCAGCAATGCACGCGTAGTTATGTATGTAGTAAAGTTTGTGAAGGAGAGTGGCGAAGCAGTTGTGTCCGAAAGGTCTAACGCGCATCACTGAAGACGAAAGGTCGGTGGTTCAAACATTCACGCGCGCAGCGAACTTTGTTTTATTTTACTAACTTTTAATGAATTCTGGGTAACATTTTTCAGTTTTTTCGTTTTTATTCGAGATTACATAATTATTAAGCACAGGTGCGGTTCGCAGTTTATGCGCTGTGATGTCATTCATGATAAAATACCCACAAGATATCAACTTGTTAATTAAAATTGCTGTTGCTCTCTAACATTCGAAGCTTTTTCCGCATTTATAATTTGACTTTCGTGGGAAAGTTAAATAGTAGTTTTTACGTAACATTGAATCCAAGATCAGATGCGGCGGCCAACACCAAAGCAATCTGGAGACTGATGTTTGACACTTATTTCATTGCTGAAGCTGAAGGGACAGGTTGCATGGAAGTTCATTGCACAGCTTTGCTTGGTACTAAACCAACAAGTGCCATTCTCTGAGACGATGCGCAATCAGTGCGCTATAAATGATGGTACCTAGGGTGTCAAATACATATAGTGTTTCCTGTTTTTCTTGGTTCAAGGAAACGCGCGGGCCCGTGTTTTTAACTGAACTTCTAGTTGAGGTCGAGATTACAATTTTGATTCAATCAAGCAGCTGGCAAAAACGTGTCAATGTTTGCCTGTGGAATCTAACAACAACAATGTTTCACATGCTCGCTGTGAGCTTTGTGCGTATGTGCTGCCAGCATGCAATGAAACATGTCACCATTGCTGCTGAGTGTCGTGCTTGGATTAACAAGGACACATTCTTAATCTCTTTCATTGGTTTCTAAAATCTCGACCCCAAACTGGAGTTGAGTTATAACGTGGGATAGCTTGTTTCCTCTGACTTGCACAAAAAGGAAACACTATACCTGGCGGTAAATTAAAAAAAAATAACTTGACAAGTTACCATGTTCCTCAAAAGCATAGACATGCGCGTGGGGCACTGCGTTGGTTTTGTTTCAGTGGTGGGTGAAGACGCAGACACAAGCGTGTCTCCATTGTTAGAACCCCATAGTGAAATCGAAACACAAAATTGGCCTTATGCCACGATAACCACCGATTCATATATCCTGCCAAAAAGTACAGCATGCTTAAACTAACCCCCACACCTCATTGGGCTCATGTGCGTTGATTACTTGAGAAAAGTCTGATGGTCGACATTTTCTTAGTTAGAACCATTGCTTGCCGGAACTGAAAACTTTCTGTGCCTGATTTATCCGGGTTCTCTGTTTGGCGCTTGCGCGATATAAAAGAACGACACAAGAAAGAAAAATGCCCCAAGGGGCTTAAAAGAAATATGGTTCCGTGGCTGACTGGCATAAAAGAACGATACTAGCTTGCACCACTTTGCTGATGTTTCATTAGGTACTGGAATAAACGTAAGTGTGTTCTGAGCTGTTTGATACCGAACAGTAGACATTGAACCATATTCCCGGCGCGAACTCTTTTGAACCAACACCCAGCCGATATCGAAACTTTCGTGCAAACCCACATATTTAGGCAACTGTTTCTTCTTTTCAACCTCACGACGGTAACTGGGCAGTCTTCGGTTGCGCACGATGGCTCAACAAGGAGAGGAGTAAAGAGAATATTACAATCTTTCAATATCTCCATGTCCTGTGTCTCTGGTGGCAAGACAGCACGCGCCGGGAATATGGTTCAATGTCTACTGTTCGGTATCAAACAGCTCAGAACACACTTACGTTTATTCCAGTGCCTAATGAAACATCAGCAAAGTGGTGCAAGCTAGTATCGTTCTTTTATGCCAGTCAGCCAGGGAACCATATTTCTTTTATGCCCCTTGGGGCATTTTTCTTTCTTGTGTTCACATGCAAGAAGAGGAAACGAGTGCAGGTCGCTCCTGGCCTTCATATACTTGGTGCAAATGAAAGCAAAGTAAACTTAGGGTCCAAAAACATGATGACCAATAAAAAATTCAGGCTAGCAGACAACAAAATCAACGAACCGGTTTTATGAAGGGTTCGACAGCACCGGTGGTCATCGTGTTGAGCATCTGCAACGTGGTCATCACGAATGGCAGCCAGTTGGACACACTGTTTTCGTCCTGCGCCAGACTCTCGCGTTTCGCTCGTTGCGCTTCCTGCAAAGAAATGGTGTCGTTGTGGCACTGACGATAGCTCGTGCACCGCCTGGCCAAATACAACACAGCAAACGTACATGTCCCAGTTTGGCCCACTCCTCCGTGTTGTCAATCAGTTTCTCGGCCTCATTGATGCGTTTCAATGCCTCGATCGTCTCGTCAAGCATGAATGTTGTGTCATTCAGGATCATGTTCACGAATCGCACAAACTTGTCGTCGCACGCTCGGGCAAACTTTTTATTTGAAAAAATTGCATTGTTTTGTCTGTGTTGTTGTGAAACATTTGTCCTGAGAATTCGGGCCCAACCTGTGTCATGACGGTCGGAAAGGCGGATGTCGAATCGCGAAGCTGACGGAAAATTATCTGCAAAACAAATTGTGAATGTAATTTTTCATCCAAAAAAGTTTTCATAAACAAGCGATTTTCCGGACCTGAATGTGATGCCTGGTGTTGAACTTGTCGTAGAACTCATTGTGCGCGCCCGTGCTTTCAACAGCTAGAACAAGGGAAAACTTGAAAAACATAAACGTATGACAAAGTTGAATCACGGACAACAAATCAATAAACCAACCAGCATAGAAGTGCACCAAACTCTGGTACAATCGATCGATAGCGAGTGGCGAGTGAATGACTGCATTGAACAGAGGAATCACTTTTGAGGAACTCACCGCCGGCGTGCAATAGAAGAGCAATTCCACCTGAGATGGGCTGTTGGATACTGGGAGAACCTTACAAAATTAAAAAATAACGCCAAAGCCTAACCGATTTAGCCGCCAAGAACGGATTGGTGAAATATTGTGGGTTGATAATGAAGACCAAAATATGCGGCAGCAGATTGACACTGGCCTGCAGCGTGGCCGGCTCCAAAAGCGATTCAAGGGAATTGCTGAAACATTAGTGTTTACGGTTTTATAAAATTCTGTTCAAATATAAAAAACCAGGTTCAAAACAAAACAGCAACGAACCGCACAAAGTACAGCAAGAGATCGAGCACGTCTTCAAGATAGAACTCGGGCAAGGCGGCAAACTGTTCGGGCGCGACGTCGGGCAGCGCACTTGGGGAAGAGGCATTGCTGAAATAGACAGACATCATGAAGAGAACGCTGCAAAAAATCGTCAACATTTCTGTTCATACATTTTTATTATTTCGTCAAAAAATGAACGCACAAGTTCATGTCGATGACGCCAATTAGCATCTCCAGCTGCTTTCGTCAGAATGACAATGCACTCGATACAAGCACGCCATCCAATAACAATGCTTGTGCGCACCAACGCTCCTTGTTCAAACGCTGCAATGAATCATGATCAATTAACCTGAATTGCACTAACACATCAGCACGAAAGTAAAAGGTCGCATCGCTTACCATTTTTAATTTGTTATACATTTCAATTTTGGCCATGATTTTCTTTCGCTCCGCATCAGATGGCGCGTCCGGTATCAGTCGTTCGCGCTGAACGTCAAATTAAATTAAACAAACAAGGTAAATTAAAATTAATTTGTACGAGTCAACACTCCAAACCCGATTGATCTCTCCCTGAAAGTGGCCCGCTTGTCTTTGTTTGTTTTTGACTCGTTCGAGCGCCGGCGTCAACGCAATGTGCTGCGCGTGCACGGTCAGGAAGAAGCATTCGCTCGTGAATTTGGCTGGTTCCATCGATTCTGCAGTAAATTTCATGAAAATTTATGCAAAATATGTAAACGAAATTCACCCAAACAAAACCAAGCTAAACCTTTATTTCTGTCAGCCGAATACTCGTTGGCTTCCTCGAGTGACATTTTCAATCTGGATTCCTCGCCCAATTTGACCAACGCATCCGATCAAAACGGATAAGTGAAATCGACTTTGTCAAGACCGATCGGTGCCGATAATTCATACAACACTGCCAACAGATTGATCATGTACCCGTCCGGCGCTAGTTTGCTCATGTCGGCTTGCATCTGCAAACAAATGGCGTTTACAAAAAAATCTGTTGTTACTACGTGAATGGATGATACAATCATGAACAATTTTGCTAAATTTCCAGGTCAGTACATTGAACACAAATTCGGTACGTTTCATCGCTTCCCAGCGCACCTGTGCCCGTTTCCAATTTTGATTGATCACCTCGGCCAGAAACGCCATCACGCCCGGTCGACTGTCAGCAGAGCCCAACGCACTGCGCAGCACTGAGTGAATGGCGATCTGGATGCAGAAAAGCATAAAGTGTGAGTTTTCGATAAACATTTGTTCGTGTTTGATGTAACTTGACAAACCCGAATGGTGTGCACCGGATCCTGCAACTGTGGATAGACCATGCGTAGAGTTTCAGGCGATGGATTGGGCTCATCGAACGGGAAGTACTTCTTGATGAGCGCATCGCTCTGCAGAATCATTGCCAATTTTTGATGCCATGAACAAATGAATGAAAAATGCAAACGTCAGATGATTCCACAAGTTTGCGGTCAGATATGTGCATTGGTGCACGAGAACGTCGTCACTATAACCAGGCCACGGACGCCCCCAGAAAAAAAACATGAAAACGAACCTTTCCATCATCAGGAAAACACGACAGCGAAATGAGGGGACCGAGAAACGAAAACGTTGAGATCTCCCGCCCGCCGGCGCTGGACATCGATTTCCACATAAAATTCGCGTGTTTCGTCATCTAAATCGCAAAGTACACAAAAGTAAGAATTCACAGTTATCCACAAGCACATACCACACAATAACCGCAACACAACCCGGCCGTCGTGGCGGCTTCGTATCTGTGCGTATTCCGGCCAACACCTGCATGATCTCATACGGGATACGGTACTCATGCGTCTCACTGTCATAAATACGACAGTTGTTGATACATCGCGTCACACAGTCGAGCACCGGTGATACGACCTGTCGAAAAGAGATGGAATGAACTTTCTCAATGTTTTTTTATTCCGAATTTCTTCGCACCGTCACAAGTTCGTTCTGCTCGTCAGCGCGCAGCACAACTTCGCGAATAAAATTCAAGGGCGGCGGTTGAGCGATCATCACACGCGATAGAAGGCAGCCGAGATATTTGCTGAAGAAGCAGTGTACTTGATCCGCAGTTCGATTTGCACTTGTAACATGCGTTCGTGTTCAGAGTACAAACGGAGGGCAGTAAGGCAAAATAACGGACATGTTGGCACTGTAGACGAGCGAGCCATTGAGCAACATAACGGTAACGTTGATCATGTTGAGGAGAATATGAGGCAGTGAATCGCGCTCGAATGTCTCAATCCACTGAAAACATAAATAAGTAACGTGTTACTGTTAAGAAACTTTCAAAACGGAAAGGTAAAGTGGAAATGAACAGTTGGCATTTGTAAATGCAGAAGTGTAATTCTAGTGGCCATCATAGCTAACGTTGTTGTTCACTTCAGCATTTGCCCGACTATAACACGACATGAGATATTTGAAGACGCGTTCCTGTGACGTGCCAACTAATCGATTGATTTCGGCCATCACGCGGCTGGTTTTCGGGTGCAAACTGTACATAAAATACAAAAGTGAAGACTGATGAATAAGCAAATTATAAAGTTAAAAGAGGACAATGGATGACCCACAGATGCAATGGCGCAGATTCGATTTGAAAGCCAGGTGTTGGTCGACTGAGCAGTGACACGGCTTGGAACAGAATTGACTCGATAATTTGGTCCAGAGCATCTGCAACGGATAAGAGGTTGTGGAAAACTCAGTTTTGATCTCGAATATAGCGAAGCGCGCGAACTATGAGTATGATGTAAAAACCACCGATTTTACACTCATTTTGGTAAAAGATTTGTCCAGTTTGTGGTAAAATCGGGGGAATACCTACTGTACCGGGGTACTGTTCTGTTCCCCTCCATGGCACGCCCAGCTCCCGCTCCGAGTGCGCCTGCTCCCCAATTTTTGTTTAAAATAGACAAATTTAGGCACAAAATAGGTATTTTTAGTTCTAAAAGGAGTAACCTTAAGCCAATAATGTCAAAAATTACCAAAATGCCCTTTTGATCTTATATTTTTAATGACTTTTCTCCAAAATTGGATCTCCCTTCGTTTCCCCCAGGTGGGTACGTCTGTTCACCCTCGTTGGGACTCGGTCAATCCCAACATTTTGGGAAGAGGCCATCCACCTATCGCTAACGCTTTGACGGTCCTCATCTATCTGTAGCCAACACGCTGGCCTTGTATCGCCCCCCTCCAGCTTCAAAGCTGCTCTGGTCAATGTGATCGTGTGTCGATCACCAACCTGTGTCGTCAAACGTTTTCTCGTTGAGCGCTTCAAGTTCAGCAGCAATTTCAAAAACAAAAGTCCGGCAATTTTGCCGAGAATCCAAGCACGTTGATCAACAGTCTACGAAGCCGATCCACTTGACATCCCGGTCGCCACTCCTGGTCACGTCCGTCGTTGGGTTTGAAGTGAAAATCGAATATCATACAGCAACAAATTTTCGGCGCGTGTCAATGGGACCTCGTCGCGTTCTCTTTCTGACCTAAAAAAATAATAAAAAAATAATCCCGTTCTCTTTCTTTCATTTTATTACGAACTACCCCAAAATAATAATAAAAAAAATAAAAAATAATAATAAAAAAATAATAAAAAAATTCACGAAAAAATCCAAGCCAACTTTTCTCTTCCAAATGATGGAACAACTTCCTCCACCCTCCCGAGCAAAACATCCAAACGAATTCCAACCGACCAATCACATTTTAGTTGAATAAAATTCAAACGCTATGTGCTTAAGCATACATGACGTCACTTCCGAGCACTTCTCCGCTTCTCCCGTTAACCGGCCCCTTTGAAAGGATGTTTTTTCGCTTGTAATCGCATTTATTCGTGTCTATTGGTCAATAAGAGGCGTATTATGTGCTCTGAACGAACAACGAACGTGCATAAATGTACCTACCTGTGCACCAGAGGTCACAACCGGGCCGGCCCGACCTCGGGCCGGGCCGGGCCGCGATTTTGGGCTTTTGGCTCGGGCCGGGCCGGAGATTTGGAGGGTCGGGCCGGGCCGGGCACCCCGGCCCGAAGCTTCAGAAGTGACTTATTTTACTGAAAAATTAGGGATTTTTTTGTCAAAAAATACTAAAATTTCTGACGGATTCGGCAAGTAAGTGATCAGTATTGTCTATCTGACGACGTTTTCATGGAAAACAATCAGTAGTGCAGGGTAGTACTTGGGGGGGGGGGGGTGGGGGGTCCCCCCCCAATTCATCTATCTATCGTCAACACTTTTTGATTTCATCTATCTATCGTCAACACTTATGGGCAAATCTATCTATCGTCAACAAATTCCGGGAACAATCCACCTATCTATCGTCAACACATTTCGAACCCAAAGTTGACATTTTTGACTCAAAATGGCTCAAAATCAGGGTAGTACTTGGGGGGGGGGTGGGGGGGGTCCCCCCCAAATTCATCTATCTATCGTCAACACTTTTTGATTTCATCTATCTATCGTCAACACATATGGGCAAATCTATCTATCGTCAACAAATTTTGGGAACAATCTATCTATCGTCAACACATTTCGAACCCAAAATTGACATTTTTGCCTCAAAATGGCTCAAAATCGGTATTTTTCACCACAAATAGGCAAAAATCGCGCGCTACGCGCGGATTTAGTACATCTATACACATTTTCATTAATATTTACACATTATTACCTACTTAATGCACTATACTATACCTTGATTTTTGGCGACCCCCCCCCACCATCTATCTATCGTCAACACATTTCGGGTCCCAATCTATCTATCGTCAACACCCTGACCAAGTACTACACTGCTCAAAATCGGTATTTTTTGTCTCAAATAGGCAAAAAATCGGGCGCTACGCGCGGATTTAGTACATCTAAGTACATTTTCATTAATATTTACACATTATTACGACTTAATACACTATACTATACCTTGATTTTTGGCGACCCCCCCCACCATCTATCTATCGTCAACAAGTTTGGGTCGAACCCCCCCCCCAGATTTCGGACTTGGGTCATCTATCTATCGTCAACACATTTCGGGTCCCAATCTATCTATCGTCAACACCCTGACCAAGTACTACACTGCAGTAGTGTGGCTACCCAGGCGTGCAATCAACCTACTGTACCACCAGAAAGGCCTACAATCAACCTACCTGCTGTACCGGCCGAGCTAGGGGGGAACAGTGTAGTTCCTGGGGGGGAGGGGGGGGGGTCCCCCCTAAGGTACACTAAGCGCCGCGACCAAGGTACACTAGTACACTAACCGCCGCGCCAGGTACACTAACCGCCTCAATTTTTGCCTAAAATTGGCATTTTTAGGCGTAAAATGGGCATTTTTTGGCCTAAAATGAGTGATTTTTAGGTCAATGATGTCAAAAGTCGCCAAAATACCCTTTTTATGAAGATTTTTTTCCAAAAAGGGGCAAAAATCGGTCAAATTTTCTGCCCCAAAAAGTTACTTTTTCCTGGATTTGGGTCTTCCCCCCCCCCTTCCCCCCCAGGGAGGTACACTAACCGCCGCACGGAAAAAAGGGGTAGGTACACTAACCGCCGCGCCGGACCAGGAACTACACTGGGGGGGGAACAAAATTTTTTGTCTAAATTTTGATGAAAATGTGCTCTAAAACGCCAATTTCGCGCGGAGCGCGCGATTTTTCGCCTATTTGGAGTGAAAAATATCGATTTTATACCATTTTAAGCCAAAAATAGCAACCTACTGTACCAGCCGGGGGCGGCTACCTAAAGGCAGTCTACGGGAGGTTGTCACTCAGCCCCCGAATACCGTAACCCACCGTAATTTTGATCTGCAAGGATCGTGTCGAGACCATTTTGGTTTTTATCTATGTTTTGCGTGTTAGCGCCAACACCAACCAACAATTCCAAGTTTTGGTGATCGACGCGCACGATGACAATTTCCAGCTTGCTGCCGCTAATACACGTGTCGATAAGCAGCGATCAGCAAGGTTCTCGCAACGATCTCGCTTGCGGTGGGTTACGGTATTCGGGGGCTGAGTGACAACCTCCCGTAGACTGCCTTTACCTACTGTCTGTAGCCAGGATGGCGCGTCAATCTACCTACCAGAGGTCGCAATCGGGCCGGGTTTGGCCGGCCCGGCCCGGCCCGAGCCCCCAAATCTCCGGCCCGGCCCGGCCCGGCCCGACCCGTACCCCCAAATCTCCGGCCCGGCCCGGCCCGAACCCCCAAATCTCCGGCCCGGCCCGGCCCGAATTTTTGGCTCAGATTTTAACCCAATTTTTGTCATAATTTTTGCGATTTTTGAATCTATTTTTTTGGTTGAAAATTCATTGTTTTCCATGAAAAAGTCGCCAGATAGACAATACCAATGGTGTGGCTGGGGGGGTAGGTAAGGTAGATGACGCGCCATCCTGGTACAGTAGGTAGGTCGCCGCCCCCGGCTGGTACAGGTTGCTATTTTTGGCTCAAAATGGTATAAAATCGATATTTTTCACTCCAAATAATCGAAAAATCGCGCGCTGCGCGCGAAATGAGGGTTTTGGAGTAGATTTTCATCTAAATTTAGACAAAAAATTTTGTTCCCCCCCCCAAGCTCGGCCGGTACAGTAGGTAGGTGGATTGCACGCCTGGGTAGCCACACCACTGGACAATACTGATCACTGACTTGCTGAATCCGTCAGAAATTTTAGTATTTTTGACAAAAAAACCGTACTTTTTCAGTAAAATACCGTAAAAACCTAAATACAGCCCCCCCCCGTAATACAGCCCCCCCAAAAAGGGGTCAGTGAATTAATAGAGCCCCCCCCCCCCCCGGAATAGAGCCCCCCCCCAAAGTAACATCCCCTATACAGTAGTGTATTAAGGCTAGATAGTGGTGCACAGGTACAGTTATGCACGTTTGTTGTTCGTTCAGAGCACATAATACGCCTCTTATTGACGAATAGACACGAATAAATGCAATTACAAGCGAAAAAACATCCTTTCCAAACCCCTTTTTTGGGGTTTTTAGGGGTATTTCTGGGAACAATTTTTTCCGGTTTGGGTCAGTGAATTAATAGAAGCCCCCCGGAATAGAGCCCCCCCGTAATAGAGCCCCCCCAAAATGGGGTCAGTGAGTTAATAGAGCCCCCCCTTCTATTTAGGTTTTTACGGTAAGTCACTTCAGAAGCTTCGGGCCGGGGTGCCCGGCCCGGCCCGGCCCGAGCCAAAAGCCCAAGATCGCGGCCCGATCGGACCGCGATTGCGACCTCTGCTACCTACATACCTACTGTACCTAAGGGGGCCACACCCCAGCCACACCATTGAAAACAATTTATTTTCAAGATTCAAAAAGCGCAAAAATTATGACAAAAATTGGGTTAAAATCTGAGCCAAAAAATCGGGCCGGGCCGGGCCGGGCCGGAGATTTGGGGGTTCGGGTCGGGCCAGTGTAGTTCCTGGGGGGGGGGGAGGGGGGTCCCCCCTCGGGTACGCTATCTCCCCCTCGGGTGGTACACTATCCCCCTATCTCCCCCTCCGGGTACACTATCTCCCCCAATTTTTGCCTAAAATGGCCATTTTTAGGCCTAAAATGGGCATTTTTAGGCCTAAAATGTGTGATTTTCAGGTCAATGTTCTCAAAAGTCGCCAAAATACCCTTTTTATGAAGAATTTTTTTCCAAAAAGGGGCAAAAATAGGTCAAATTTTCTACCTCAAAAAGTGACTTTTTCCCGAATTTGGGTCTTCCCCCCCCCTTCCCCCCCCTCGGGGGTACACTATCTCCCCCTCCGAAAAAAACGGAGGGTCCGCTATCTCCCCCTCCGCACCAGGAACTACACTGGGTCGGGCCGTGCCGGGCCGGAGATTTGGGGGCTCGGGCCGGGCCGGGCCGGCCGGCCCGATTGCGACCTCTGCTGTGCACCACTATCAAGCGTTAACACTACTGTATAGGGGATGGGGGGCTCTATTCCGGGGGGGGGGGGGCTCTATTAATTCACTGCAGTGGTGTAGCTGTGGGGGGGGGGGGGGACCCAGTGTAGTTCCTGGGGGGAGGGGGGGGGTCCCCCCCCCCTAAGGGACACTAACCGCCGCGACCAAGGTACACTAGTACACTAACCGCCGCGCCAGGTACACTAACCGCCCTCAATTCTTGCCTTAAATAGGCATTTTTAGGCCTAAAATTGACATTTTTAGGCCTAAAATGTGTGATTTTTAGGTCAATGTTGTCGAAAGTCGCCAAAATACCCTTTTCATGATAATTTTTTTCCAAAGAGGGGCAAAAATAGGTTAAATTTTCTACCACAAAAAGTGACTTTTTCCTGGATTTGGTCTCCCCCCCGCCTTCCCCCCCACGAAGGTACACTAACCGCCGCACGGAAAAAAGGGGTAGGTACACTAACCGCCGCGCCGGACCAGGAACTACACTGGGGGGACCCCCCCCTAGGTACAGTAGGTAGGTTGCCGCCCCTCGCCTGGTCCAGTAGGTAGGTTGCCGCCCCTCCCCTGGTACAGTAGGTAGCAGTGTAGTTCCTGGGAGGAGGGGGGTCCCCCCGTAAGGTACACTAACCGCCGCGACCAAGGTACACTAGTACACTAACCGCCGCGTCAGGTACACTAACCGCCTCAACTTTTGCCTAAAATGGCCATTTTTAGGCCTAAAATGGGCATTTTTAGGCCTAAAATGTGTGATTTTTAGGTCAATGTTCTCAAAAGTCGCCAAAATACCCTTGTTCTGAAGAATTTTTTCCAAAAAGGGGTAATAATAGGTCCACTTTTCTACCTCAAAAAAGTGTCTTTTTCCTTATTTTGGGTATTCCCCCCACCCCGGAGGTTGGTAAACTAACCGCCTCTCGTAAAAAAGGGGTAGGTACACTAACCGCCGCGCCGGACCAGGAACTACACTGGTAGGTAGGTTGCCGCCCCACCTAACTTTTCACCCAAAACATTCATTTTTGGCTTAAAATTGCATAAAATTAGCATATTTGTCTGCAAATAGGCGAAAAATCGCGCGCTGCGCGCGAAATTAGTGTTTTAGGCCACATTTTCTTCAGTATTTAGACATAAAAAATTTTGGTTTCCAGATGACCCCCCCCCAAGTGGTACGACCTATGGGTGGGCACAATACCCAATACCCAATACCAATACCACCCAATACCAATACCAATACCAGTGTTTGGTATTGGTATTGGGTCTAATTCTGGTATTGGGTATTATTGGGTATTGGTATTGAAGCTGGCCTGGTATTGGTATTGGGTATTGGTATTGGGCTTGCCCAGGTATTGGGTCAAAACCAATACCCAATACTAATCCAGAAAAACCCATTACCAAACCAATACCAAACCCAATACCTGACTGAAAACCCAATACCAAACCAATACCAAACCCAATACCAACCCAATACCAGACCAAAAACCCAATACCAAACCAATACTAAGACCAATACCCAATACCCAATACCAATACCAACCCAATACCCAATACTCAATACCAATACCAACCCAATACCAAACCCAATACCAGGCACTTCAGTAGTATTGATTTGGTATTGGGTATTGGTATTGGGTCTCGCCCGGTATTGGTATTGGGTATTGGTATTGGGTCTGCAATTTGGTATTGGTATTGGGTATTGGGTATTGGTACAGGGCCGGTATTGGTATTGGGTATTGGTATTGGGTGTCAAAAGTGGTATTGTGCCCAGGCCTAGTACTACCCCCCCCCCTAGCTCGGCTGGTACCGTAGGTAGGTTGCCGCCCCGCATTTTGGGGGGTACCGTAGGTTGCCGCCCCGCCTGGGTAGCTACACACCACTGATTCACTGACCCCTTTTTGGGGGCTGTATTACGGGGGGCTCTAAAGTAAAAACCTAAATAGAGCCCCCCTCGGAATATCGATCGAAAATAACACCGGATTTGGAACGCTCTCGCTGAGAAACGAAAATAATTTTTTGAAAATGGGGTCAGTGAATTAATAGAGCCCCCCTTGTATTTAGGTTTTTACGGTATTCCGGGGGGGGGGGGGGTGTATTTAGGTTTTTACGGTAAACCACCACCCCTGGCCCTGACGGGATCCCTTCGGCTTTCTTGAAAAGAGATTGGGCATCGCTCTTGCGGACCAATTCTCTTCTTTTCAACCAAATTCTCCACACCGGAGTTATTCCCGATGACTTCAACTGGGCCAATGTGGTCCCAGGTCCAAAGGAAAATTTCCAAAAACTGTCACTAAATATCGGCCCATTTGTCTTACTTCCTCCTCCTGTAAACTTTTGGAGGCCTTTATCAACCTCAAAGGTCATGGCCCATCTTCAAAAATACAATTTATTATCCCCCTCCTAATTCGGTTCCATCCCTGGTCGCTCTGTAGAGGCCCAGCTATTGTGCTGCATGTCACACTGGACAGCGGCGTTAGAGCGGGGCAACGCAGTGGACATCATTTACCTAGACAGCCAAAAGGCCTTCGACACTGTCCCCCACTCTGCGCTGTTGCAAAAATTGCAGCACTACGGTTCCCCCGCCATTTACTCACTTGGGTAACTTCATACCTAAATGGGCGGTCACAAGACGGGTTCGGGTCGGTGACGCTGTTTCTGGGTGGAATCCGGTCACCTCCGGGGTCGCTCAGGGCAGTGTTTTGGTCCAACTTTCTTCTCATCTACATAAATGATGTGGTCGGTGGCTAGTTTGGTTGGTTCCAGAACTGGTCTCAGAATCGCGAAAGAAGCCTTTTTGAAGAATTTATAATTCTTTGACCTTACTCGTCGTTGTGACGATCATATCGTACAACATCGACTTTCTAATTTCGTTCGTTCGGTGACGTGCCGTTTCCCCGCGATGCCTGAAAATCATGCACAGGGGGCGGATAGATCAGTCAAAACCTCTTTATACTCCTAGAGGTGCACCTTGGCGCTCTTTTTGACAGGTCAATTGACACTTTTTGCCGGTGGTTGTTTTTTAAGAATAATCAGCATGATTGCGGCTTTTCAGTTCCAGCAATAAAAAATGGTCCCATTTCCCAAATATGAATTATGTCCCTTGCACTTTAAAGAGGGCGACTCATTGCTAAAGTGCCCTGTTTATGGTTTCAGCGTGTATTGGTCGCACAATGACTAATGGAGAATTTATCCAAAATTCAAAGGATGGACACTGATTCAGGCTCAGCCACGCTCAACTACTGTTTAACCACTAAGCTACTTGTATGTCCGACAAAACATTTTCATCTGAAAATATAAACCAGTAGAACAACCACCAGCTGACAGCAACGTGATTGTATTACTGGTTATTTTCGCTAAAATGTATTTGGTGCGAGTGACTAAGTGGTACGGTAGGCTGAGCGTGGCAGTTCAAATCAGGTCCGATATTAGTCATTGTTCGCCTTTAAAAAGAGTCGCCGCATGAGCTCGTGGTTCGACTCTGCGTCGGTATCAG